>APFE030121529.1:133945-147391 GCA_000404065.3 Pinus taeda
GATAATTTCTCCAAATAATATAAGTTTAGTTGCAATAGTTGTGCTTTTTCTTTGAAATAATAATTTTTTTAAAACAAGAATTATTTATTTTTTTATAAAACATAAAAATATTAAGAAATATGATTTGAGTGAGCCTAATGGTTAAGAGCACGTATTTTTTTCTAAAAGTTTACTAGTTCAAAACTAGAGTGATAGAGTTTGTATACCTTTTTAAGCTAGCAATTACAGTGAGATAGGTCCTTTGGTCCCTTGACCCACAAACAAAAAAGTCTCATCCACCAATCGATATCTAACTTGGTTGTAACCTAAAATTAGATAATAATAATATTAATTTAATGATATCTATATATCTATATATAAATATAATAATATATATATAATATATATTTAAACATTATTATGTTATTTAATCTAAAATAGTTACGATATTCATATTTTTAATAGATAATAATCTTTCAATAATTATTAAAAAATTATATACTTAGCAAAAAAAAAATGACGATCCTCTAAATAATAAACTAAATTTAAATTAAATTAATAAAAAATATATTTTATTTTATAAATAATAGTACCTTTTTATTTACCATCAAATATTATTATGATCATCATTGTGTAAATTTAAATTTTTAGGTAAATATATTTGATTTTTATAATTGGTAAATAAAAATATAATAAAAATTATAGAAAGATTCAAATGAATATATGTATCAACGATCACGGTTTAAATTTTGTTGTTAATTAAAATAAATAAATAATAAATTTAAGAGTACGGGGGTAAAAGTTCATATTTATATATAATCTTTTGCCTCGAACATTTTGCAAACGTTAAGAAAATAAAGTAGGACTCAAATTCTAAAAATAATGGCCACTTGTCGAATAGTTCATATAATACAATGTTTATATACCACCAAAGGCTGTCAGACAAATCGGCGACCTGCTCTTTTCTCCCTCTCATCCTTGACTTCATTGATGTCATAACTTGGGAAGAATTAATTATTTCACTAATTCTCATAATCTCAAGTAGATTGTGGATGACTTAAATCGTTTGTCATTAATTTTTTTAGGGCAAGTCCTGAGGAATTTGCAAACGTGGTATCAAACAAATTTTCGTTTGAAGTATCGGAATGCGATTACAGCGGCCCTGGGATGTCAATTCACATGAAGAGAAGGGATGAGATGTATGCACAATGAATCATTAATTCAAAGAGTAACATGGGCGGCCCATGATGCCCAAACCAACTCTCCATCACAAAAGTGGGAAATCGTGATACACACCTTCAGAGAGCACGAGCACGCGCCGCAAAGGACAGCCCGACTACCTTGAGTACCCATCACAAAAGTGAAAGTGGGAAATTCTGATACACAGTTTCACTGATTCTACATTAAGATTAATATTTATTTCAATGAATTTAAAAGACCTCGTGGATAATAATAATAATGTAAAAATTAATGTTCTCTATTTGCTATTCAAATTACTATTCAAATTAATAATGTAAAAATAAAATAAATAGTCAAAATATAATTTAATTTAATAGTCAAAATTACATTATTGTACTTTTTATTTATTTATAAATAAGATGTAATTTGTCATCGTGACACAATTTATTTTTAAAAATTGCACACATGCCATTTTTATATTTAAAAAAATTATATTAAACCATCCGTATCTTTTCTTGGTAGAGAAAGACATAGATGTGTCTCTTGTTTAAGAAATGTTCTAAAATGTGGGCTCTCTTACCTAGTCAAGTTGTAATTAAAAGTTGAGACTATAAATTTTTATGTCATGCTTAAGTAATCAAATCTATTTGTGCACTTGTGAATTAAAGTTTCTCATATGATTGATAGAAATAGTAGTGCTAATCATTTTTAATAATCTCAACTAAATTTTCTCATATGATTGATAGAAATAATAGTGCTAATCATTTTTCATAATCTCAACTAAATTTTCTCACATGATTGATAGAAATAGTAGTGTAAATCATTTTTCATAAGTTCAACTCTAACCTCCTTAATATAGTATATATTCTCATGAAGATAATTAATGACTAATAAGTGACTGAGATGTGCAATAAACATACTTTATGGATCCGATTTGGAAGGTTATAGGAAATGAAAAGATAATTACTCTCAATGTAGTGAATTATTATATAATTTATTATATGTTTTATGGTTTCAAGCTTTTAAAAATAAAAATAAATTAAAAATAGAAAGAAGAAATATTAAAGTCTTTTTATTGAAATATTGTTAATTTTTGTTTTCTATTTATTTATAATAACGTAAATATAGGGACATTTTTACATGTCTTGTTTATCATTGTATGATAGATGATATGTAATTGTTTTTAATGTAATATTAAAAATATATTTTTTAATATAATATTATGTATGTAATAATAATTCAATTATAAATTATGTTTAGATACAAGTATAGTTATGCTAATAGGTGTGGTTTATTTTAGAGTATGACTTCTAGAATTTTGATAATACAAATGTATGGATTATCTAATAATCTAAGAATAA
The DNA here is from genome assembly GCA_000404065.3 of Pinus taeda. Classification (NCBI taxonomy): domain Eukaryota; kingdom Viridiplantae; phylum Streptophyta; class Pinopsida; order Pinales; family Pinaceae; genus Pinus; species Pinus taeda. The sequence continues at coordinate 136,465 of APFE030121529.1, forward strand.
TTTTTAGTGCTCTTTTGATTTACTACTTCGTGCTATTTGTTTCTTCATGTCGGTGTTAGTCAGGTGCATTTGGTGGGTAATTCGGCGGATGGTTACCCAGGCTATGGTGGTTAAGGTGATGGATAAGCCGGAACAAGAATAGATGCTAGATGTTGTTGTTGGGTAAAGTTCATAGTTTATAGACTTGGTAAAAAACTAGTGGCAGTTAATAGATGGTAGATGTTGTTATTGGGTAAAGTTCATAGCCCATAGCCTTGGTAAAAAACCATTTACTACTTCGTGCTAGTTGTGTCTTAGTGTTCATGTTAGTGAGGTGCAATTTGTGGTTAAGGTGATGGTCTTAGTGTTCGTGTTAGTTAGGTGCATTTTGTGGTTAAGGTGATGATAAGCTGAAATAGGAATAGATTGTAGATGTTGTTGTTGGGTAAAGTTCATAGCCCAAAGCCTTGGTAAAAAACCATTTACTACTTCATTCTACTTGTGTCTTACTGTTCATGTTAGTCAGGTGCATTTTGTGGTTAAGATGATGGATAAGCCGAAACACGAATAGATGGTTGATGTCGTTGTTGGGTAAAGTCCATAGCCCATAGCCTCGGTAAAAAACCCACTAGTGGTTAAGGTGATGATAAGAATAGATGCTAAAAAAACCACTAGTGGTTAAGGTGATGATAAGAATAGATGCTAGATGTTGTTGTTGGGTAAATTTCATAGCCCATAGCCTTGGTAAAAAACCACCTATACCTCATGAAATCAATGGATTATAAATCATTTATCTATTTCAAAAAATTTGTGATAGTGTTCTAAATTCTTAGTGTTACATTTATCTATTTCAAAACTTATGTGATGATGTTATAAAATTTTAATGTTACATCAATTAAATAAATGCTAAAATAAATAACACATGAGTATTTTAATAGCTATCTTTTTTTGTGTAAATCATCTTTTGTATTAACAGAGAAAAAGTATAGTACAAAACTTCTGCCTTAGTAGATTAATGGTCGCTAGACAGCAGGCTTGGCTACTTAATAATTGAAAGACACAAGCACACCACGCAGGGCGGCGGAGAATTAAAACACTCTAAACCATTAGGCTAGGAGGATCTGTCAGAGAAGTCTCTTGACAGGTTCCAAGTACAGAAGACATAGCAAGATTGAAAAAGAGGAGGCATAGGAAGCGGTCTGCAAAAAGAGGAACGTGACCGCCGCAGTCACCGGTTGGCATGTCCTGGCTTGGGAGGGTTGCTTGGCTGGGTGCCTGAAGAGTCCCCACGTTGAGTCTCAGCGAGCTTGACGTCGTTGCCAATGACATTTCACAGGAGCTTGATTAGCACAATGAGATTTTTGTTGATGCTGTCAGCCTGTTGGTCCAGCGAGGAGAGCTTAAATTCAATACTTTCCACGACTGCCATGTGGTCATGCTCCATGGCCTCAGTGTCTTTCTTGAGATTGCGCAGCTGCTCTACCTGCTCTTCCTGGGCATCCAGAACTTTAGCGAGGAGGGTCTTCATGCGCCAAGCTTCGGCTTGAGTTCGGACGAACTGGGTGGCACGAGTATGGGTAGTGCCTGGGTCCAGGAGCCAATCCACTTCCTTCCCAATTTGCTGATCTGAAACCTGTGTTTCCTCCTCCTTGATGCTGGCTTCCAGTTCGCTGATTTTGCGCTTGTTACGCTGGGATGTCCTTGTTTCATACATATTCATTGCTTGATGGAGATCTTTGTTTGCAGATTGGTTTCGGCAGCCTTCCCTTGTCATTGCGACGCCTGTAGCCACGAAGAGTTCCTGCATTGTGTTTGCAGAGGGAGCGGGCTCAGACTTACTACGCGATAAAACATTGCTTTTCCTTGTGGCCTTGGTGGTTGTTAAATAACAAATGACCGGGAGGTGATCTGTGAGTGGCTGCTCTTGTCTGTGCCACTTGCATGTCCGATCGGCATAATTACTGCACGATGGGAAAATGGTGAGGCCTTGAAATGATTGTCGGCCTTTACAATCACTGTCATCTTCTTTGTCTTGAGCGTGCCAAGTGTGCTTTGTCCTGCCATTCTTACGGCGACTGATTTCGAAGCGGATCATGGGGGGTGCATATCTCTTGATCGCCTGTGTCTGACAGATATTCCTTATGTCATTCGTCCTACGGCTCTTGCCTGATTTAATGATGCTGGCTGAATCAGCATGTCTAATCACCAGACTCATTAAGTTATTTGATCGTTCGATCGCCCATCTCTGCCGGCCTCATATCCAACCTGGATAGCTGCATGCACTTTTCCTTTAGCTCTGGGCAGTCGATGTCTTGCCAACAGCTGTCCCACCTTGCATTGGGGTGTTCAATCCCGAAGTTTGCCAGGTGGTCAGCAACCGTGTTAGCCTTGCGACGGATCACCTGAAAGGTGAGACCTTTCATTTCCTCGAGCATTTTGGCAATGTTATCTGTTACCTGAGCTAAATGCCAATGTTTCGTTACCTTGCTTACCGACGTGCCTCTGTAGATTTTCCTAGCCGCGGTAATGGCTACCTCTGAGTCACCTTCGATTATTGCATTGCCTGTTCGGTTCAATCTGAGAATTCGTAACCCTTTTTCCATATCTGCAAATTCCATCTCATTGTTGGTTCCTTCTCCCAGGGCTTGACTGTAAATGTGGAGAATTTCCCCTTTGTTATTTCTGACGACTCCTCCTATACCTGCTAATCTGGGATTGCCTCTTGAGGCGCCATCGAAGTTCAACTTCAGGAAGCCAACAGGGGGGCTATGCCATCCAATTGGCCCCATTTGAGGCTCTTGCTGGCTACTTGTGATTACCATGTTGTGTCCATTATCCAACTCGAACATTTTCAGAATTTTCTGGTCTCTGGTTGAGAGTTGGTTGTCGGGAACTGCTCTACATTTTGCCAGGATCAGCTGTCGAACATTTTCGGTTAAGGTGAGTTGCAAATGCTCTAAGTTCCTATGATCATTCTGAAATATTCGTCTGTTTCTTTCTTTCCAAATGGTCCAGGTTATGAACCCTGGCAGGACTTTCCAGATGCTGTTAATTCTTAGATTGTTAGAGTAGTCGCTAGGCCAATTCAATATGGTGTTTTAGATGGAGTCTCTATCCCTGTTGTTTTGCTGCATGGTAGTTTCTATCCACTTCACAAGTACTCTGGCCATTCGGATGTATTGTACAGATGATTTATATTTTCTTCTGTTGTTTTGCAAAGGGGACATATAAAGGGACCAAAGAATCCTTTTCTGCGCAAATTTTCCCAGGTAAGGGTTTTTCCCTGCATAAGGAGCCAAAGAAAGGTCTTTATTTTAGGCCAGAATAGGGTGTCCCAGACCTTGATGCTCCAGGGCGTGACCTCCCCATGTTCAAAATGCTCAAGCCGCTCCCTTGCTTCTTTGAGGGTGAAATTGCCGCTTCCTTTCATGCCCCATCTTAGCTTGTCCCTTTCTGTAGATGTTCTTATCTTTCTTTTGTTTAGAGTGCTTAGCAAGTTCCTTATGTTGTCGTTTCCCGCGATTGAGGTGCTAGTGTTAAGGAGTGACCATTCTCTCCAATCCTGTTCGCTGTTGCCGTGGCTCCAGTATTGATGGACCTTGTAATTGCCCCTGCTCTGACATTCCCTTTTAAAGTCCTCCAGGTCTGGAGTTACGAGGCGGGGGAGTTGCTGCCAACCATCTTCCCAAAAGAACGTTGTTTCCCCGTTGCGGATTTCCCAAAAGCTATGGTCCTGAATTATGTTGCGGTTCCACCTAGCTAAGTTCCAAATGGGAGACCCTTCTAGCACGACCTGTAACCTAATTAGGTCCTGTTCACTGCAATATGGGTATTTCTACTTCCAATGTCTTGCCCAAGGTAGAGTGGGTTCTTTTAACCAGCGCCACCACAGCTTAGCTCCACAAGTCATGTTGATGGTGTGGGGGTCTATTAGATTTAGGCCCCCTGCTGCTTTTGATTTACAAAGTTTGTTCGATGCCACCAAAGCCCATTTGTTTTTTTTCGAATTGCCTTTCCATATGAACGATCGCTGGACAGTTCTTATCTTCTGGAGGATTCCTTTAGGGGCTGGCAAGATGGAAAGCAGATACTACATGATGGCTTGAAGGATTGCTTTCATGAGGATTAATCTGCCCGCAAAGTTGAGGGCTCTGTGAGTCCAGTGCCTGCATTTTTTCTCCATTTTTGCAAGTATTTTTTCCCAGTGATGTTTTTTCCAAGGTTTGGTAGTTAGAGGGGCTCCCAAATACTTAGAGGGTAAATTGCCCCGTCTAAATCCAAGAATATTTGAAAGATGGTTCTGAATGGAGAGATGAGTATTAAAGAAAAGAATGGTAGATTTGGCGTGATTAATTTCCATTCCTGATGCTTTGCTGAAGAGGTTTAGGATATTTTTGAATGCCATAGCTTCCTTCACAGTAGGGGTGCCGTGCAACATGGTGTCGTCCACGAACTGCTGGTGCGTGGTTGCAGGGATAGAGTGCAGAGGATGAAGCCCTCTGATATTGCCGTTTTCTTTTTATTTATGAATAAGTCTACTTATACCTTCCATGAGGATCACAAAGAGGAAAGGGGAGAGAGGGTCTCCCTGCCTGATACCTCGGGAGGGGGAGAAGGGTTCTGAGGCGGAGCCATTGACCAGGATAGAGAAATTGGAGGATTGAATTAAAGCAAGAATCCATTTAGTCCATTGATAGTCAAAGCCAAAGGCTGTAAGAACGACTTCCAGATATTGCCAGTTGACTTTATCAAATGCTTTGGAGAGATCCAGTTGCATTAACATACCTACTATCTTCCTGGTCTGGAGAGTGTGAACCATCTCTTGAGCTAAGAGGATGTTGTCCACAATTTGTCTGCCCTCCACATATCCGGACTGTTCTTCCAAAATTAGTTTGGGAAGAATAGACTTGAGTCTGTTGGCTATAACTTTGGAGATGATTTTGTAGATCACATTACAGAGAGCTATAGGTCTAAATTTCTCAGGAGAGTTGGCATCTTCTTCCTTTGGAACAAGAGCCAGGAAGGTGGAGTTTAGTGATTTTAGAATGGTGCAGGAGCGCCTGGAATCTTCAACAACTTCCCATACCTCTGTTTTGATGGTGGGCCAGCATGCTTTGTAGAAGTTTATGGTGAAGCCATCAGGTCCTGGAGCTTTGTCGTTTGGCATGCTTTTCACAGCCTCCTCCACTTCCTCCATTGAGACTACTCTAAGAAGAGTTGTATTTTTCTCAGTAGTTATGATGCTGGGTATGGCCTAAGCAAGAGTCTCGATTGCCTCTGTTCTTTCATCCTACGTCTCCTGAGCTATATGTTTGAAATGCCTGGTGAGTAGAGAAGAAATGTCCTTGTGATTTTGCAAAGTTTCTCCTACTTCATTGTTGAGTCTTAGGATTTTGTTTGCACTTCTGTAGTCTAAAGTGGATATGTGGAAAAACTTTGTATTTTGCTCTCCTTCCTTGAGCCACTGGACTCTAGATTTCTGTCTCCAAAGTGTTTCCTCCTGTTGACAATGAAGTTGCCATTGAACCATCAGAGCTTTTTCCTGATGTTTGGAGTCTTCACTGATATTCCCCGAGGTCCAGATCTTGTGAATATGATCGAGCTTGCTTTCTATTATGGATTTTTCCTGAAAGATGTTTCCTAATTCTATTGCATTCCATTGCTTGATTTTGCTTTTAATGTGTTTTAGTTTGCTTTGGAGCTTGAATGTTCTGGTTCCTTTTATGTTCAATGGTTCACACCACCACTTCTCCAGCATTTTGACAAAGTTGGGTTGCTGCAACCAGAACTTTTCAAATCTGAAAGGCTTGTTTCTAGGAGTGCCTAGGAAGGCAGCTTCTAGTGAGATAGGCCAGTGATCTGACCCTCCACTGGGAAGAATGTCAGAGTCCACTGTGATGCCTTCAAGTAAGATACTTTCTGAGATAAGAAATCTATCCAATCGAGAAGCTATTAGTTTCTCTCCTCCTCGTCTATTATTCTAGGTGAAGGAGTTATTTTTTGGAAGGATGTCTACTAGTTTTACAGTTTCAATGAATTCTACGAATAGCTTTGCATCCCTGTTGAGCCTTCTTGTTCCTCCTTTTTTCTCCAAGAGAGAGGTTATCATGTTGAAATATCCACCCATAATGATCTTCGAGGTGAGATGTCTAAGATGTAGACTCTTAAGTGAATTAAGGAAATGAAATTTATCTCCTAATCGTTGTGGTCCATAGACATTTATGCATAACTAAGTTTCAGAGTTACCTATCACTTGAACTGCCATGGCAATGTAGGATCTGGTGGCTTCCATTGAAAGGACACTCACTACTCTGGTGTCCCACAGAGTGGTAATGCCTCCCTCCCATCTTTGACTGGCTACTTCTATGAAGTCAATAGGTTTGCCCAATTTTTTGCTGATGTTTGCCATGTGAGTTGTGGCACATTTGGTTTCCTGTATGAACATGATGTCCGGCTTTTCTCTTTGGAACTTCCTTTGGAGAAGTCTTTGCTTTGCTAAGCTATTGAGCCCTCTTGCGTTCCATGAGACTATTTTCATTTATAAAGAGGATTGTTAATGGTAGGATGGGAAGGCGTTAAGTGCCTTCATATTGCCTGAGTTTAGCATTAGGATCCCCAGATCATGCAGCACTTCACCATTTGTTCTTCATCCCCTTTTCTTTTTTTGCTTGAGGCCAGTTGGATTAAGGGAGATGCTCTTTGAATGGTTTCCTGTGCCTGTTGCAATGCCTAATCTTCTGTTTTTCCTGTCTAGTTCCGCCTTCTATCTTGCTATGAATAGGTCACTGATCTTCCTTAATTCATCTTCTAGGACATTTTCTAGTCCTTGAGCTTTCCAGTTTTCCTCCATGACTGGAAGATTTACCCCTGCCTTCTCTAGGGCTTCATTGAGCTCCATCTCGTCACTTCCCCCATCACTGGTTAGCATATCCGTGTCTTCATCATGAATTCCTTCATGCTCGTGCCTGTGGGCCTTGGAACTGATAGGATGTTCCTCCTTTTCCTTCCTGTTATGGTCTTGCTGGTCCTTTTGCTTCTCAGTTCGCTGCTTTTCCACATTTGTTTCTTCAGTGTCTGTGTTTGTTTCCAGAACGCTGAAAGTGTTGATGGTATTGCCTTTCTCTACCTCTGTTTTGTTTGATCTTCTCCTGTTGGCTCTTTGTCTTGCTTTTGGTTTTGTAAAGATTTCCTTGCTCTGTGCTTCTGGCGTTGTTTTGAGAGCTTCTTCTGTTTTGTTTAAAGGACAATCTCTGACGAGGTGGCCATGTTCATGACACTTTCTACATCGGAATGGGATTTGTTCATAATCAATGGCTTGAAGGTAGTCCTCATCTTTGAACTCCAACCATAAGCCTTCATGCAGGGCTCCTGAGACGTCCAACTCCACACAAATTCTAGGACATGAGGTGTACCTTCGCTGAATAATTGCTTCTGAGGCTTTAATAAAGGTTCCTAACCTGTCTCCAATTTGTTTGAGGGTTGCTAAGCCCCAGTAGTCTATTGGAAGGGAGAATAGTCGGATCCACACTGGAACTTGTGTGAAGGTTTCTTTTTCTAGGACAAAGTTTGTTTTCCAGGGCCTCATGTATAGTCCCGCAGAAGCAAAGAAATAGGGACCTCCATCAAAAACCTTGTCCTTATCCTCTAAGTTTGTGAAAACAACAATAAAGAAACCTTTTTCTCCTAGGTGTAGCTTGATATCACCTTTAGGTTTCCAGTGTTGCTTGATCCATTGACAGAGGGCGCGTTCCGTTGGCCACAGTCCCATGAACTTGCATATGACTGCAAATTCTGACATATGTTCTCGTTGGGCTTGAATCTTCGGATCTGTGCAGACTACTCTGAGGGTTTCTTTTTTCTTTGGTTTGCAAGCTCCTTGCGTGGCTTTGTTGGTGCTGGGAGTGGAGGATGTCTGTTTTTCCTTCTCTTCATGCCCTTGTTTCTCTGCATCTTGATCTTCTTCCTCTTCTATTTGGGCGTTTATTAAGCCTGTAATCCTTTGGTCTGCATTTGCTTCGTTGTTCTTGTTTTCCTTGCCATTAGTTACTTTGTCTTTCCTTTTGGAGCTGCTTCTTGTTTCTGTTGGCATTTTCTGTTCCCTTTCTGTGCTGGTTCCGCTGGAGTCCTTACGCTCTCCATATCCCAAGATTTTTAGTCCCTCCTGCACTTTCTATTTGTTCATGACTATTTGTTTGAATGATGGGGTCCCTGTGGATCCCCCGCTTACCATTTGTCGGGTAAGTCCACGACCTCTGCTGAGAAGATCTGCTATTCTGTCTTTCTGCGCTGCCAGAGCTGTCTCTGGTTTTGCAGGATGGAGGCATTAAACCCTAGACCTAGAGGTTGCAGTCGAATCGCCGAAACTATAGTTAAACCCTAGACCTAGAGGTTGCAGTCGAATTGCAATACCTTATTTCAAATATTTTAATAGCTATCAATATTTATCAATTGTTCAATTTATTATCAATCAAATATTGTTATTATTAATTATTGCAAACATTATTATTTAACTAATATTATTTAAAATATTTTTTAATTAATTAATAAATAAAAGAAAATGAATTTCAGTCCAAAACTTTATCAATTAAATATTTGTATTATTAATTATTACAAATATTTATTATTTAACTAAAACAATATTGTTAAAATATTTTTAATTGATTAATAAATTAAAAAAATTGAATTTCATTCCAAAAATCTAAAAGATTAGTTTGAATAAAAAAAAATACTTGGATTATAAATAATTTATCTATTCCAAACTTACGTGATGGTGTTATAAATTCTTAGCGTTACATCAATTAAATAAACACATAGTTTTTAATAGTTATAAATGTTTATCAACTATTCAATTTATTATCAATTAAATATTGTTAATTTTTTTTGTAATTAATACTACCTAAGCAGTCACGGGGATTGAAATGATGACCTATCACAAGAATGCCTTAACAAAACGCCCATTCACTGCAATCCAAAACCCCATAGACATAATTAAATATTATTATTATTATTATTATTAATTAAACGAATATTATTATTTAACTAATATTATTTTAAAATATTTTTAAACTATTTTTTTAATTAATTAATAAGTTAAAAAATTTAAATTTCACTCCAAAACCTTATCAACTAAATATTCGCTATTATTAATATTACAAACATTATTATTGAACTAAAACAATATTATTTAAAATATTTTTAATTAATTAATAAATTAAAAAACAAAAATCATTTCAAAACCTAAAAATTAGTTTGATAAAAAAATACTCTCACGTTGTACACCATCATCACTAAAACTAAGTGAAAATGGTTGTATGCCTTCCGTTAATTCCAATGTTAGAGCATATACCGTGTTTTAATTATGATTGTTATCTGGGTTTTCTTCGGATAAGTTATATTTCCCATGAAAACAACAGATTTTTATGAAATGGTTACATAATTTTTATTTTCTTTTAGGTTTAAATGGGTGGAAATGTATATATTTATGAGAGAGTAATTTCGTTGTTGCTATTATTATGGTTATCTTTAAAGTTATATTTTTAATAAAAAGAGTATTTTTAAGTAGTTTTTTAATAAAAAGAATATTTTTAATGAAATGAATGATTGTAAAATTATGTTGTTAAATTTAGTGGAGAAAACAATTTTATTAAATAATTCTACTAATGACATTTAAATTATGTTAAATATTAAAAATGTGATTAAATTTTGGGAAATCTATTTTATGTTAAATACTAAAAATGTGATTAGATTTTGGGAAATCTTTTTTATAAAATAGTCAAAGTTTTAAATTTGTAATAATAAGAAAAAGACAAAAAAATAATGATGTTAAAAGATAATGCATTGCTTGTTTGGAGTCAAATGTTTTTTTCTTGCACAGATAACCAAGTGAGATTTGAATACAAGCAGTTTTACTAAATAAACTTTTGTTAACAAGCTTTATTACGGGCCATTGAATACAGACTGCTTTACTAAAAAAATTTATCATGTTGTCCTACCAAAGATTGATATACTTTGACATATAAACCAATATATTTGTTTTTACTAGGCATAAAATTTAAACAAATATTTTATAGAAGTTTAATATATTTTAGCATATAAATATGTCCAACGTTTTGAAATTTCTTGTACTATGCTTATAAAGTTTCATACTACAGAAAATGAGAAAATTCAAATTGAGAGCCGATTATTTGAGTTGAACATTCTCCTCGCATGTACCACTAACCAAATGATGATCTAATGTTCGAAACCCATTAATAGTGGTCATTCTTATCCCATACACCACGGAAGAAAGTTGTCGAAAAAAAAGAATTGTCAAAAGGACTGCAAGGGCACAATTACAGGTCTGTCCAACTTCAAATGGTTAGTAAAGTAATTACAGAATATATTCACACTCAAATCAAATCATATCCTCATAAATCCAACCTTCTCCTCGAGCAATTGATAACATGTATATCTCCACCTTCGATAACTATAGTGAAGATATCACTCAGGGATGGTTGGGAAGATCTTTTCCATTTAGTTGGAAGTGTTAGAATATAAATACCTTATCAATTAATGTATAAAATGGCCAATGGAACTTTTCTAATTTCTACTAACTTTTGATTGCAGAATGCACTGCAATACTTCCCTCTTGGATCCGAAGATATGTTCCCGGATCCTTCATTCTAGACATAACCTTGCAAATATTTGCTAGATAGAAGAAACATTCTTTCCCTAGAACGTTTACTACTTTGCATTGAAAAAGACCTTTATTAGTTTTTTTCTTTCCATCACTTTGTTGATCTTCTACTTGACTATTTTGACCATTTTGAAAATTTTGACCATTTTGACCATTTTGAAAATTTTGACCATTTTGACCATTTTGACCGTATTGACCATTTTGACCATCTTGACCATCTTCTAATTGACCATCATTTTAACCATCTTCACCATCACCATCATCTTCACCATC
>APFE030121529.1:149551-168968 GCA_000404065.3 Pinus taeda
TTATTATTATTATTATTATTATTATAGACCTATATGGAAATCACTCTCCTCACCTTCAGCTTTAGCACTCACTAGACCCAATGGGCCATGTCCTTGGTCACCGCTATGTTCTTGGCCATTCTCATCAATGGAACCCCTTTGACAATTTCAAACCCTCTCGTGGCATTCAACAAGGAGATCCCATTTCTCCATTTCTTCTCCTTGAACTTATTTGGCCACCTTATTCTCCTTAAATATATGATCCATGCTATGCCAACTTATATCTTCTCTATCCTAGTAACGCCACCTGCAAAGGACCTTCCTATGGGGAGGATCTCATCTTGTGTAGAAATGGTTGCTAGTTAAATGGGACACACTATGTATTTCAAAACTTGTGAGAGGTTTAGGCTTGCAATATCTTGAAACAGTCAACAAAGTGATGGTAGTCAAAATATGGTGGAAATGGGTCAAACACTCTTTAGATCCATCGGTGAACCTTTGGAACATGAAATATGCCAATAATATGGAAAAGAATGACCTTATTTGGTTATCCCCAATGATGCATGGTTCCCCCATTTGGAACCTTATGAGCCCCAACAAACACATAGTCCATACACATAGCTTCTCAGAATTTGAAGAAGGAAAATCAACAAGTTTCTAGTAACATTCATGGTAGGAATTACTTAGCTTGGTCAACAACTTCCACCTACCTTTAAGCCGAGAGCACAGTGCTAAGGGTGAACTCAAGTTTATCAATACCGTGTAGCGGATGACACCAGCTATGATACATAGAAATGGAAACAACCGATGTCCTCGCAAAGAGAGGGATGCATGGAAAAGACTCCAAAATTTGAGAAAAAACTAAGTAGTTTAAAATCATAAGCAAAAATGTAGGTTCATATATTCTTTGATGGGGTTAAAAAAATGTAGGAACTTTTATAGTAAAATAAACATGTTATCTAACTCATTAGGCACATCTAAATGACCCAAATCCATTCTAAAAATATATTTGGTTCATAGGATTATGGCCGAAGATATCCATGTTCACATGGCTTCTAGCGAGACACCACATTCTCACATGGGGGAATTTGATCAAAATAAGCTTCACGGGACCCTCCTAGTGTTGAGTATGCAACAATTAGTAGGAATCTACGGAACACTTTCTTGACTTTGCGAGATTGTAAACAAACTTTGGGAAAAAGTTGCACAAGGCTTCCAAAGAACTGACTGAATCAAAGGAAACATAGTAGAATCTATCAAGACCTAGAAAAATTCCCATCCAGGTCCTCAATAGCCTCTACACCCTAGCAAAGAGTATTCCTGTCTGTAACATCTAGAAAGAATAAATTTAATATATTTAATGACCAACATAAAAGTCAGGAGGGTATATTTCTACTCTTCTAGAAAAACATCGAGGAAACTATGTTTCTCTCCCACTAGGATGTTGAGTACTTCTAAGGGCATCCCAATGAAAAATAAATTATGACTTAATGGAAACTCAATAATCCTCACAGAAAATACAATTCTATATTCCATAGACCTACAGATCCTACCCCAGAAACACGAACTCCTCCTCTAGTGAATTACTACAAAATGAAATTTGATGGATCTTCAAAAGCAAACCATTGGGCAATAGGGATCATAGGAACCATAAGAAATCACATAGAGGAAGTCGTAAACATTTATAGTTGATACACAGGATAGGTAAGAAACAATGTAGCTAAGCTTGAAGCCTTAATTCAAGGTCTCCTTGTGGCCATAAACAAACGTTTTCCCACTCATTGCTAAAGTTGACTCCCAGCTAATTGTTTAGACTACCTAAAACTCTTCAATGGATATAAACCCTGTAAGGACTCCTAAAGATGGAATCTGGATGAGAGCATTCACCATCTAGTGCAAATTATCTCTTAGCATGAACCAATAATTTTCTCCCATGCCAAACATAAATGTAATTCATACCAATTTTCTTGGCCAACAAACTGGTTGAAGATAAATCTACATACGAAAACCTAAATCTGACCTCACTTGAAGCAACACATGTGCCTTCCAATCCTTATATATAGCTAATAAATATTTCAACATCTCGTATTTGGGTGACTCCTAGCTCAACACATATACTATGACCACCCATCCCAACACAGCATAACACATTTATGTCCAAGGTTGGGCGTCAGTCTTACTCAAATTCTCATGTAGCTCACATTCAATGTGAGAGAAATGGTGGTGATTGGAAGAAACCTAGGCATTTACACTACACTAAGGACATAGATTTTGGAGTTAATTTATATGAAAACATACATTCCCACATTTGTTATACTTTGTAGGTAGCTCACCTCTACTACATTATTTGGTCACTATTATAAATCCCCATATTTCTTACTAGCCTTGCTAGCTGGTCTCTATTACATTTTTGGCCTCCTCCATAAGCAGTGGTTTCCTTTCTCCATCGTTATGCTTTGTTGCACTCACTCTTGTGCTAGACTTACCACTCTATATCATTGGTCACCATTACACTTTCTTGACTTAGTTGTTATCCTTTGCTACATTTGTTGGGTAGTAAAGGAAAAGGATTTCAAAATTTTGTACAGAAATTCCTATTTCCATGAAGCCATGATAAGAGAAAGAGGTTGTCCCCGAGATGGTGGATGTGGGTGAGGGAATAGTAATCCTTCCCCAACTTGGAATAGTATACGAGTGTAGAAATATGAAAAATATACACCTCAACATATCAGGTTCCTAGTCATTGCCACGGAATCTCAAGAGCTCAGGAATATTGGTGATGGTCATTGGGTTGTTGGGAACTTGTTGGGTCTTCATCTAGGGGACTATGAAGAGGTCCTACGATTTGCAGAAGGAAGAATTAAAAACATAGAATTTCATTTGGTTCAGGAATGTTTAGATTTGAGAGCCTTATCGAAGACTTTGGAAATTCAATTCCCTCTTCCTCCACCACCTCCAACTTCTCCTAATTTGTAGGCACAATCAGACAATTAAAAATCACCTTTTTAGGGATCCAAACCTCCTAACCCTAAGATCCTAGGGCCTTATAAATCAATGGAAATGGAACCTGGTGTCCCTGGGAAACATGCTCAAGCTTATGCTTAAGTGGGGAGAGTTCAAATTGTAACTGATAGGGTTGTCGTCACGTCTACTCGACAAGGTGAAACATCATAGAAAAAGGCCACCATGATCTTATATGTCATATTCATTGAGTTAGAACAACCCCTATGGCTTCCAAAATGTTGGATGTTGAGCATGATTGTTCAGAGGTCTTTGTTTTAGCCGGATGTATACCACAAGAAGTTTGTACACCCGTCCACGTGGGGGGTGCGGGGGCTAGCGGTCCCCCGGCGGGGGTTCAGGGGCAGCACCCCTGAAGCTAAAAATAGATGTAAAATTTCTTTGTAAAAGTATAATAATTTCTAGTCAATCTGGGCCATTCATTAGGCGAATGAACTGATGGTAGAACTTATGTTTAGTTTAGGGTTTTTTTCACTTGAAGGCAACCCCTCTCTTTAGATGAGGGCATTGTATTGAGGCTGTATAATAGATGTGTATTCTTTGAGTGAGAAGCAAAGAGGTGAGACTGTGAGAGAAAACAACGGATATTACAATGGATGTGTTGTAGGTTGCGTCTCTTCATTTTGCTAGATAATAGAAAGGAAGGACTAGCTGTTTGGGGTGGACATAGCTCAAATTGGGTGAACCACATATATCTATGTCTCTCTTGTTTTATGTGTTTTCTGTGTTTATATTTCTACAATATTTTATGTATTCCATTGCTCCGTAATATATAATTTTCTAACACAAAAGGCTATGAAAGCCCTTTCTAATATCCTACCAAGAATGACTAGGCCAATTAACAATTTCTAGAAAATACTTTCATAGTTTCTGCTTTGTCACTCATTTTCCTATGCTCTTTTGATGTCTCCATCATGAATTATTTTGTTAATTTATTTTGGAAAATAAAACTATTCTCAGACTTATTAAGAGGATTTTATGGCTTCCCTATTATACAAGTTTCATACAAATTGCAACTGCTCAAGATTTTAAACTGTAAAAGAAGAGACACAATTCTACTCTACTGATCTTCTAAATGGAAATCAAAATTTAGAACAACATGCATAGACATGAAATAACAAAACCACAAGTACACGGTGATTTCTAAGGGAAACCAACTATGAAAAACCCCTCAAGCCACTTAAAATTAATCAATTGAATAGAGAAACTATTACAATTTCTTGCTCCATATATGAGTACAACCTACAAAAGAATAACTACTCTCTGTTGAAATGAGAAACTCTGGACAACACTTAGCCAATTATATTCACATCTAGACTCTTATTTCCTTAAGAAATCCTTGAGTAAATTAGCTGCTACAAGAGAGGAATTTCCTCCTATTTGATTGTGCAATTCCCAAAGATGGATTTACTAACTCCATGCAACAACTGTACATGCAAACTAGTATATAACTCATGTTCCAATGCCTTGCCATCTCCACTTCAGCTGAGGAATTTAAATTCCATGCATCCATTAGCTATTTTAGGTTTATTGATCAGTTAATTCATAGATCTCTGAGTTAGACTATTGTCCCACTAGACAATTGACCTTCCACTAACTCTATCAATAGTTAGAGGTTAGTTAATTGAATACAATTGAAAATAGCTGAACTAGATTTCTAAAATTTAGCAATCACACATGCATAAATGAACATCAATCCCTCTAACTCGAATTTACTGAGCTAACTAATTTACAAGAGCCATGTCACAATAGCTAAATGCCTCCAAGTTGCCCTGCTAACATGGAAATTTGATTTACTCAATTTGAACAAGTCTTTTTAGAAAATCAGAAAGGTGGAAAGGTTTTCTTATATAGGTAATTACTTGTGATTATTTTATCTTTATGTTATTCTTTTATATTTTAGGTCACCAAGAAATTATGAAAAAAATGACACAAGGACAATATGTGTAGGTAGAAAACTAGGGGAAAACCGTTATCTAAGGGAAAACCCAGTCAACTTTTCTTTCTTCATAGTTTCTTGAGATAATCCAAGACTCTAGACCCAAACAAATACTTCCTCCACACCAAGTCAACCCTCAATCCTTCTTGCATATGAAATCCCTTCCAAAGAAACATCGACCTAGCAGCATCAACAACAACTTCGAGCTAGTAGAAGATTCTCCCTGGTAGTAGTAGTTGCAGTAGCTTCAACCAGACAAGAAAAAATGCGATCTCCCTTGAGACACCTCAGAAGTGAGTGAGAGTTGTCCCAAAATTTCAATCTTGATGTCTTCTATCTTCCTCCAGAAACTCACATTCATTTCCATCTCTTCTTCTAGCACTTTCTCAATTTTGCACTTCCCAGCTTCCAGCATCAGATATTGAACTATGTGTATGGGAGAGATGCTCCAAATGAATTTGAACTACCTTGTGTATATAACCTTTCACGGAGGTGAAATTACTCTTCTTGAAGCCGACTTGGTGTGGAGGAGACCAGATTCATTTTTGACTCAAAAACAATAATTTCTACATGATTCAAAAAGCCAATAAGAGTCTCTTTTAATGTACAATGACTCTAATGACTAAAAATAAGTCCTATAAGTCCTCAATGGGGAATTTTACCTAAATCATGATGTCCCAAGCATGTAACCCATGCTTTAATAATTCATAATAATAAAAATAAAAATATTTAATTCATTCTATTGATAAGTACATCTGAAAATACATTAATGAAGACCAAGCCTAATTAAAAATTTCAACAATCCCTCTTAAGTAAGGAGATATTCATAATGGAAAGTACAAGGAAGATCTCATAACATATGAACCATGAAGAATTTTAGGCATTGAAATTCCATGGGCTAGATTCCTGACCAAGGAAATCTATCTAAGGTCCTCCAACTGTTTAGGCACTGTAGTGCCATGGACTAGATTCTTGACTAGGGAATTCTATCCAAGTGGGACTAAGATGTACTAAAACTTTTAGCCTCTCTAAGTACCATTAGTCTTACTTGCTAACCATCAAACCAGGGATCTAGGTGAACATTTGAGGTCAGAGCTGTAGGACCAACGTCACCCTCCCTACTTCAGGAATTAGACATCAAGACATAGTGTCGACCAGATGTCCTCCCAGGAAATTTCTCACCCATAAAGCCTCAACTTCTTGATTACTCCAATCAGTAACAAATCCTCCACAATAAAACATATCAGGAACAAATCTCTCCTAATCAAACAAATTAATCATGTAAAATATGCTAAGAAACTTCCGAGAGAGTTACTTGTACAAGCACAACCCCAATTAATAACAAAATTTCAAATGTACATACATGCAAACCTCCAGGGTCTTTCATATATCTTGATGTTGCTTCACAACATTTTCACAGTAGGACTTAGAGATTTCCAAATTAATCTTCAAAGAGGATTCTTCAACCATACAACTTCCTTTCCTACTTTTCATGTAGCAACATATTCCTCAAATAGACCTGGCTTCTTCTTATCTCAACATTCCTTCAAAATACATTCTCTAACTTCTTCTTTCATCATGACTATGGTATGACCTCCCTTTGAACTAGAGAGATTTCGTTCATCAAAGCTCCCTCTTAACTTAGGGATATTATTTTCATCCAAACTCCCTCTTAACTTAGGGGGCTCATATTCTTTTTCTACGACATCTAAGAATATTTCATGGCTTCCATCCTTCTCACGAAGGTTATCATGACCATTATAACTTTCTTTATCATGCTTATCAATGAACATCTTTACCATATTGAAGATTATGTACCTGCACAACTTAGATAAAAGGTACAACCAGATCTATGGAAGCATGAATTTAACCATATCATAATGATATAAATGAAATATTCATCTTTAGACATCATATACTTAGTTATATACTCTTCAACTTATTGCTAGGGTTTTTGTCATAAACCCTAGACTATATCATCAAGACTTTGAGCATTTCATAACAACCTACATTATATCTAGGGTTTCAATGTTCCCTCAAGAGGTATGACATACCCTAATACAACATATTGCAAACCCTATAAACAATTCAAACAAATATAGATCTACAATGTATCTAACAATTTATAATGTTAGACTTCCTACTAGGATTTAGTGCAAAACCCTAGATTTCTCACATGAGCTCAATCGGAATGAGTCACAACTCAATTCAAAGTAACAACATGACCAACTTCCACTAAGGTTTTTTGAATACCCTAGATTCTTCTTAGCAACAATCAATCATATCTCAACTTCATATTTCAACAATCTTACAAAAGTCTTAAATTATGACATTGTCATCATATATAAGAGATTTGGACCTCTACTAACGTTTAATTACAAAACCCTCAAACTCCCAAATACCATCATCCTAGAGAACTAAACTTTGACCAAGTCTTAGTTCCAAACCGTAGGACTCTTGATCATCAACGATTAGGGTCAACTCATACATCTAAGATTCTATCATAATGCACATGCATATCATAACCTGTGTTAATCAAAACCGAAGACACAAATATCAATAAAAGTTAGGCATATAAAAAACTTGATCAAACTAGGGTTTTATCATACAAACAGGTGCATGCCAAGGATTTCATTTCTAATACATTATAAGGGTCTTCCTTATACACCCTATCAAACCCTAATTATCTAGGGTTTCAATACAAAACATAACAAACCCTAAATTATCAATACTTCAAAGGTTCAAGATTTCACACATTACTAATCAACCCTAACAAATTAGGGTTTACGTAGCCATACTAAAATACCAAAAATGACATCATCAAATCATCAACCAATTTCTTTAAACTTCACCAATAACCCTAAGTAGGCTAAGGTTTTTCAAAAATAACCTTTCTAGGGTTCCACAAGAGTAAGCACAGATATGAAGATGGCCGTTTTATCTAATGATGAATCACCCAATAAAGAATCTTCAAGATTCAAGAAGCTAGACACAGTGATGTTAGTAATAGTTTCCTAACAAACCTTGTAATCCGAATACTTTGTTTTGTGAGGCCTTCTTCCTTGAGTCTTCAACAATTTTTCCTAAACAAGGAACATAAGAGTAGAAATGTGATTAGTATTTAATTCAAACAAAACTAGATAGGTAAGGAATACTAAGAATGAAAATGGCAATAAGATACTGATCTTTTAAGGTTGGTGTTATATGGAATTTGCATCTACGAATAAACACATTTTCCCTAGGTGGGTAGCTACACCTAGAAAAATAGAAAGAAAGTAGTCTAACTTTTTCCTATAGTAGATAGATTAGATGAAGGAACTTACTTGTAATATTTCACTTCCTTGACCCTCATTGAATCGCTCCTGTTTCTCCCACTTGAGCTTAAACCACTCAATAGGTACCTGTGTCAATAGAAACAGAAACAACAAATGATCAAACCATACATTATCTATCTACTATAAACCAATGGAATCAAAGACATTAAAATGCATAATTATCATAGATATGAAAAATAATATGAGAAAAGGAATAAATGCTTTATTAATGTAGAAAGAAGAGTTTCACCCAATACAGTTCAATCCTATGCCACTCCTCCAGCTTCAGTCCAACCCTCGCCACATCGAAAGCACACCAATCGAGCAACATAACATTGCTTGACATGAATTCAATTCTCAAACCAACATAATTTCCTTACAAACTTCAGATTCTAGTGCCATGACCACTATGCTGAGTGGTCAATTTATAGGAAATGGAGGTGGTTTTTTCATAAATGAGGGTATTTAATGGATTCTCAAACTTGGAGTTAGTTTCCATGGAGCAAGGGATGAGAGGATATGAGTTTAATGGATCTTTAGCCTATCAAATTTCGAGCTCATAGGAGGAGATAAGAGATTGGATCCTTCTAGAATCATCTAGAAACAAGGAATATTCCTAGGACACTATGAAAATTTCAATCAATCTCACCTAGCACAGGTCAAAGAGGGCCTAAGCGCACTGCACTGTAGGCCTGAATCAGCCTGCCTGCTCTGCAGCAGAGTTACCCCTGACCAAGGTTGCGCTCGTATCCCAAGGAGGCATTTCAGCAAGGTCTTAGGCTAGGAAACTTTCATGGATGGAATCATTCAATGAGATGACTTATCTAGGGCATCTAACAACTAAATTAGGGTTTGATGAGCCCTAATTGTACTGATCTAAATGTTGAGAGTGATGTGCCCAAATAGACCTGTAACAGTTTCCCCCTAAAGCATGAGTCGAAAATGATAATGTCAAGTGATATTATTTACAATGTGATGGAGAGGATCTAAAGTAGACGGTGACCTGCGTCGATTACAATACATAATATCATGATATTTTGAACTTTTCATGAATTGCTGAGGGAAGGAATACCCATGCTCAGCATATAAAATTTTCACTACATGTACATAAATCAGATAGTCATTTACAGGTATAGATCCATGATAGGATGACAATCTGTGTAAAGCCATTGTACAGATGATTTAGTACTCTTCTGAAATCACAGCCCAGATGGATGAAAATAGATCTAGGATATTCTATCTCGTCCAATCGTTCGCTCAAGTACGAGTCTAACCATGTGAATATGTGATCTGAAGTCGAACATGGGAAGACATCATCTGATTACCGGCCAATGATGTAAGCTATTAACAGACGCGAGAGAGATCATCGATAATGATAATGATTCTCAAGGTACTATAGTACATTCTGCATGGTGTGAATAGATGTTTTGATGTTGAACACCATACAAAGTCTTCCAGTCAAAGGCCAGTGATGTCAACATGTCACCGGAAGCGAAAAACTTGCCATTGATGTATGAAAGCTTCAAGGTACTGGAAGGGTGTTTCTAAGTCAACTTCCTCAATAATGTTTTGATGTCAATAAGAAGTGACTCATCACAGGACGGCCTTGATTTATCCCCCGTTAATGACACGAAATGAGAGTAATTATTTTGAATACATATTTGACTGATGAGACAAGGTTGAGGAATGGCGGTCATGAAAATCAAGGTTTATAAGTATTGCAAATGATGAAGTTTAATGAGTGACTTCTCTTGAACATGTCGGTGACGCTGAATTAATTGGAAACATTGACCCAAAACAAAAGTGTTGGATGGTGTGATAAACCATAGGTATGACAACCATCAAACAGATAACCCAACCCAAATAGTCACATAAATGAATTGAAATTGTCATGTTCAAGATAGACTTGCTACAATAAAGTGATTTATCCCTTTTCCCATTTTCCCCAGTCATTGTTGACAAATACCTGTTTATTTTTTAACAATATTGAGGAGGATAACATATGATTGTAGTATAATTCCACCCTTCAGGTGAATCCATCACTATGTGATGTTTTAACAAGCCTAGCCGAGGTGAAACTCGGTCTTGTCATGATGGACAAGTTTGTTGCTATTTGATGTTTTAACAAGTTTAAGGACAATGAGAACTCGATCCTTTTCATGTTTGGAGAGTTTGAAAAGGGACAAAAAGAAAAATCCACAAGTTTTTTCTAAATTTGTCTCTCAAGTCAAAAAAAGAATAAAATAATACAAGAGAGAACTTACTGACCATGTTCAATCAAAGTATTCATTTTTCGTAAGTGATCTATCTTAGTCCAGAAAAGGGGTAAACTTATATTGAGTAGATGTCAATTCCAATCTGTTTATGAGATGGAAAGGAAAAGCACCCAACAATATTTTCGTGTTTAAAGAGTCAGAAAAGAGCTTGAAGGAAGACCCCCTGTTTTTATTTTCTTTTAACGAGTCAAAAAAGGAAAACAATCAACAATCTTTTCATGTTTCAAGAGTCTGAAAAGAGCTTAAAGAGGACTCAACTTAGAGGAATGACTGGTGTCTAAGATAGCAACTGGTTTCAGTGATGTTGGAACTTCTCAAAACATGTTGGCTTATGTGAACAGGTTGGCTAATAAGACCACTCATTGCAATTGTTCCTCAAAAGGCGTAAAACAACCAAGTGAAACTATATGATCGGCCAAGTAGATAGTGACGATGGAAGGAAAAAAAACAAGGCTCGTCTGATGGAAGAGGCTGATAGAATGGTAATCACAAGGGTTAAGATGGAGATGGGTTAATTTTTACACAAGCTTGAACCATAGGGAACTATGCTTGGATTCAATTTCATGTTTAGACAAGCTTGAAACAAAAAAATATGCTTGAGATTGGTTTACATGCCCCCAACATGATGACTCGATTTTAGGTGCACGCCCCCCAAGCTTCATTACATTCACCTAAGTAGACTACTCGTGGCTATTAGGTGTGTGGATTGAAGGTTCATTTATGAGATCAAGAGAAACACTCGACTGGGATTTTACGAGATCTAATCAAAGACTTGAATTGAAACTTTGTTCCAGCGGACCTTGTTTCATTTTTTAATGAGTTTGACACAAGACAAGGAACTCTGCTTAGATTCCTTGTTTAAATTTTTAACGAGATTGACACAAGACAATGAACTATGCTCTGATTCCTTGTTTCATTTTTTAACGGGCTTGGCACAGGACAAGGAAATATGCTCTTGGATTTGCTTTTTTTTTTTTTTAATGAGGTTGACAAAGTAAAACAATTATCCTCATATTCCTTGTTTCTTTTCTAATGAGCTTGAAACAAGACAAGGAACTTTGCTCGGATTTATTGTTTCATTTTTTAATGAGCTTGATACAACACAAAGAACTATGCCCTGGGACCTCTTTCATTTTTAATGAGGTTGACACAGTAAAATAACTATCCTCATATTGCTTGTTTCATTTTTTAACGAGCTTGACACAATACGAGGAACTATGCTCACGGACCTGTTTCATTTTTTAATGAGTTTGACACAGTAAAATAATTGTCCTCATATTCTGCGTTTCATTTTTTAATGAGGTTGACACAAGACAAGGAACTATCCTCATCTTCCTTACTTCATTTTTTAACGAGCTTGACATAAGACAAGGAAATATGCTCTGGGACCTGTTTTATTTTTTTATGAGGTTGACACAAGACCAGGAACTATCCTCATACCGTTTGTTTCATTTTTTAACGAGGTTGACACAAGACCAGGAACTATCCTCATATTCCTCGATCATGACCCATAGGAGGTCATGACTTTCAAGAGGTTATCTTCAGATGGAGGAATAATGATATGGAAGGAATACGTAGCAAGGAATCCATAAGAGAGATCTCGTTCCAATGTCCCAAGTACATAATACACAACATCACGGAATTGAGCGTTAGTTGCTATAGGCATGGAATGGGTTGCCACATAATTGACCTGTGGCGGGGAATATACCATTGGGACAAAAGGACCATTTAGGGAAGATGGTTGACTGTAAGCCATATTTGTACCGGGAAATGAAATCTGGTCAACGATGAAAATTCTGCCTTCATGCGGGAAAGAAATCACTCGAAAGAGTGTTGAAACAATAGCTCCCATGTCATAAACATAGTCGCACCGAAGAAGTAAATTGTAATCTAAAGGGTCTGGGAATACCATCACATTGAGATAAAAAAAAAAAAAAAAATTCCTCCCAAAGTAATAGGCAACTGAGGAAGCATCCCTAGTGGTTGATTGGTTCCTCTATTAACAGACAACAGATTTTGGGTAATGAGCACAAGTGGTAGCGAACCAATTACCTACAAAGTAGTGGAGGAAACCATACTCACAGATGCACCTCCATCTATAATAGTGCCAGATACAATCATATTATAAACATGTACTGTGATCTGGAAAGGCACATAAGAAGGAAGATAACATCCTGTGAGTCGATCCCAATCAAACGAGGTGACCAGACTACTTGGAGGGGTTACAATAAGAATGGGAGAATTACCCCCTTGAGTTACGAGAAAAAGAGGATTTTCCTCCTGTCTTGATGGAATAGGAGGGTTGCCTCGAAGCTCATTGGAATCTAAAGAAACGAAAAGAACCTGAGTGGTATCATTCTCACTCTCCATGAGAAAGGTACAATTAACTGAACGTGAAATTAGGTCAACTATTTCATCGGCCTATGATTGGTCAGGTATATACTCATGGGATTCACATTCAGAGAGAGTGGGTTTGGCTGATGGTTGATTTGGGTCAGTCACTTTATCAACTAGTGGAGAATTACGGGAGAGTCTCCTGTAACCAGATGGAAGTCGTTGTGGAGAATCAGGACGGTGATCCAACACTTTTTTTCATTTCATCCAGATAAGGTCAAAGGAGAATGGGGTGATTCCCTTCGCATAACCTACATGGAAAATTAATTTTACCCTTCTTTACATGAACTTTATTACTGCTAGTTGATGGTATGTCACCATCATGATCTCCAGAAGTTGATGAAACAGGATGATGTGAACGAGAATACCATTCTTCCAAGATCTAACGAATACCAGAACAATTTTGAAGAATATGGTCTCCCGTACAAAGTTTGCAAAGATATCAAAGTTGTTGTGGCTTATCAGACGGTTTCTCATCAAAAGTTGAATTCAAAGCAATGGTTGCTTGGTTGCCCCCTGCTGAATTTTCTTCTTCTTCTTCTTCTTCTTCCCTTTCTTCTTCTTCTTATCCACCTAGTTACTAGTGTGAATACTTTCACCAGGTGAAGAGGAAGAAGGGGTGGAAGAAACAACTGATGAAGAAGGTAAAGGTTCAACTTTAGGATAAATTGAAGGTTGATTTTTTCCAGTTGTAGGAATATTCAGTTGGGGGGCCAAGGAGGTTGAGAACAACCATACTGGCAAGCCAATGGTAAGTCCTAAAAGGGACAATGTAGCCATATAAGGAGCACTAATATTTCCAAAAGGAGGAAAAGGACTAGGATTCCCATCAAAAGGAATTCCTTGATCAGTGGACTCTAGAGTTGTTGCCATATGTCTCAACCTAAGATCAAATAAAGAGTGACGTGGAGAATGTTATCCGTGGTCAATTAATTTTATTTTAATCAAAATAACATAACAAAACAAAAGAATGATAATCTAGGGAAAAGGATTACCAAGTAACTATGAACTGCAATATACTGCCTCAGTAAACCAAGGACTTAACATACGTGCATGCAATCGCCCTGAATGCTATGTTCAGTGTATCACATTGTACAAGGCGGCTGACTTGATTACCTATGGATGGATAGAAACCTAATGTAGTCCTCCCATATATACCTGAAAGTATGTGGAGGCCTAATTCGTATTAGCGTTGTCTAATACGAAACTACACAGTGAGAGAATTCCTTTATTCTTTTCATAATATTACACTACCATATATACTCGAAGGTACATGGTTGAGCTATAATATAATTACGTACGTGGAATGAGGTATCACACTTAGAATGTATCGCAGACAATTAACAACAGTTGCTATGTTTAACGACATGGGAACACATCTCTAGCCTAGACCTCTAAATGTTATGCGTTAAGTTACAATGCTCCATTAGGCTAATTGAGATAACTTTTAAGTTGATATGCTTAAGAATTTACCTTTCAAGGTTCACCATGCAATGTTTTTGAATCTCCTAGAATTCAACTATGATGAGAAACATTCTTTTCACTTTATTTGAACAATGAAAACCTTAACTACAAGGAATAGAGCAATTAGAATCTTTGATCAAAGAGCATAGAGCACATCGAATGCAACTTTCCTTATCTTATTCCTACAAGCACACACAAACCTTTAAATTCATAATGGAAATTTTTCTTTCCATTTCCCTTAATGTTTAGATGAACAAAAAGGAACTAGATGCACAAACAAGCAATTAATAATTTTCATAAGAGACGAAGACTTTTTGAGAGTTTGTTTTTACAAGAAATGAAGACTTTACGACACTTCCTTTTTAGAAAAGACTAATCAATATAAACTAACTCTGACAATAAATTGATAATGAAAAAGAAATAACATAAGAAACACTAAAAAATAAAGGTCAAAGTAGGTTTAGAAAAGGAAATTCAAATTGATTTCAAAACCATAACAACCATTGATCTTTCAGCAAACAAAATCAGAAGTAAATTTGGAAAAATCCAAGTCAAAAGTGGGTTTTTTGGCTTAAGGAGGATCAATGCAGGTCTTTTTGGGAGAGATTGCACTATAGAGCACTGTCTCTATGCCAAGGGTGCTCTACAGTGCACTATCCCCTGACCAATCCTACGCTGGTGTGAGAGAGGCCAATCAAAAGACATCTAAGCACATTTTTTTGACCACAAACACTTCAAAAAGGCTGAAATAAGTTCAATGAAGTCAAGAAAAGTCTACTAGGATGTAATACGATGAGGATAAACTACCAAGAATGACAGTAATTCCCCAGGGGAGTCGCCAATTTTTTATATGGAATTTTCATCTACGGATAAACACATTTTCCCTAGGTAGGTAGCTAGACCTAGAACAACAGAAAGAAAGTAGTTTAACCCTTTGCTATAGTAGATAGATGAGATGAAGGAACTTGCTTGTAGTCTTTCGCTTCCTTGACCCCATTTGGATCACTCCCATCGCTCCCACTTGAACTAAACCCGCTCAATAGTTACTTATGTCGACAAAAACAGAAACAACAAACGATCAAAGCATACATGATCTATCTACTATAAACAAATGTAATCGAAGACATTGAAACACATAATCATCATAGATATGAACAATAATATGAGAAAACGAATAAACTCTTTATTAATGTAAAAGGAAGAGTTTCACCCAATACAGTTCGATCCTATGCCACTCCTCTGGCTTTAGTCCAACCCTCGCCACATCAAAAGAACACCAATCCAACACCATAAAATTGCTTAACATGAACTAAATTCTCAAACCAGCATAATTTTTGTACAAACATCAGATTGTAGCCCCATGATCACTATGATGAGTGGTCAATTTATAGGAAATGTAGGTGGTTTTCTCATAAATGAGGGTATGGAATGGATTTCAAATCTTGGAGTTAGTTTCCATGGAGCAAGGGATGAGAGGATAGGAGTTTAATGGATCCTTAGCCTATCAAATTTCAAGCTCATAGGAGGAGATAAGAGATGAGATCATTCTAAAATAATCAAGAATCAAGGAATATTTCCAGAACCCTATGCAAATTTCTCTCAATCTCACCCAACACAAGTCAAAGAGGGCCTATGTGCACTACAACGTAGGCTTGAATGGGCCTACGTGCTCTATAGTGCAGTTACCCCTGATCAAGGCTATGCTGGTGTCCCAAGGAGGCATTTTAGTAAGGTCTCATGCTAGGAAACTTTCATGGATGGAATCATTCAATGAGATGACTTGTCTAGGGCATGTAACTACTGAATTAGGGTTTGATGAGCCTTAATTGTACTGATCTGAATGTCACAAGTGATTTTCCCAAATAGACCTATAACAATTGGTGAGGGTTCTCTCCAAACTTGAGTGATACCTATAACTTTAAGAGTAGAATAATTTTTTTTCCAAAATATGTTAAACCTACGCATACTAAGAAATAGAAAATAAAATAAATAACACTTAGATCAAAGGACTTAATACTTTAATTCACTTATATCTAGTTCTTTGGGCTTAGTCTTCTTTGGAGATTCTTCTTCAACAACATTGGCTCAGCCTCTACTTCTTTTCTTGTTCTTCAGATTGTCAGGACAATCACTTTTATAGTGACCCATCTTGTGGCATCAGTAGCATTCTATATTAGACATGTCAACTTTCCTTCTTGGCCCTCTTGACTTCTTGGAGTTCCCTTTCTTGTGAGAAGTAGCGTAAATATCTTCTTCTTCGTTGTTGGATACTAATGAAATTCTCTTTTCCTCTTGGGTGCAAGAATTCCACAATTATTGAAAGGTAGGAACTTCTTTCCAACTATTTTGACCTTAATAGAAAGAGCTCCAAGTAGGTGGTAATCCCAATAGTGTAGTGATTACTAGCTCCCTTTCCAATACAATTTCATATATGGTTTGAAGTTCATCTCTAATTCTATATATCCTCGCAAAGAAAGAAGCCATAGTATCATCCTTTGTCATCTTTGTAGTTCGTAACTCATTTTTCGAACTTGGTACTTGACCAATGTTCTTACTAGTGAATAATTTTGACAAAGGTTCATACATTTCTTCAGCATGGTCTATATTGGGAATGTATGGAAAAATATTGTCCTTTATGCTTTCTACCATCAGTGTGATAGCCAGTATCTCCAATTATCTATACTTCACCTTGTCTGCATCATTGGATTATTTGGTATGTTTCTTTGTATTTCCTTTGACCAAATCCAAAACCTTGTTCTTTTTAAGAATGAGGCCAATTCTCTTTTTCCAAGATCTGTAGTTTGATGCTACTTCCAATTTGTTATCACTCTTTGTTGCCTTATATTATGTCCTTGAATATAATGAGCTTCTTATTTTATAATATCTCCTTATATGATCCCTTAATCAATCCGTTATATTCCTTCTAATAGATACTCAAAACTGCTTTTTTCCTCCTTTACCTTAGCTCTGATGCCATGTTATAAAATCATAAAGGAAGAAAGATTTTCTTATATAGATAATTAATTGTGATTATTTTATCTTTTATTTCATAAACAAATTACAAAAACAATGACACACGGACAATAGATATAGGTGGACAGCCAGGGCAAAACCCTTATCTAGGGGAAAACCCATTCAACAATTCTTCCTTCAGAAGTTTCTCAAGATAATCCAAGACTTTAGACCCAGAAAGAGACTTCCTACACACCAAGTAAACACTTGATCTCTCTTGCAGATGATAACCCTTGTAAAGCATCTCTGACCTAGTAACATCAGCAATAGCTTTAACCAAGTAGCGATAGCAACAACAACTTTGATTAGACTAGAAAAACTTTGATGTCCCTTGATACATCTTAGAAGTGAGTGGGAGTTGTCCCAAAATTTTGATCTAGAAGTCTTGTATCTTCCTCCAGAAACTTTTTCTCCTTTCCAGCTCTTCTTTTATCCATTTCTCAATTTCCCACTTCCTAGCTTCAAGCTTTAGATATCAAACTATGTGTGTGAGAGAGAGAGAGGCTCCAAAGGAATTTGAAATGCCTTGTATATATATCCTTTCAGGGAGGTCAAATTAGTATTCTTGAGGTCGACTTTGTATGGAGGAGACAATTCATTTTGGACTAAAAAACTTATTTTTACATTATTTGAAAGCCCAGGAAGGATCTCTTCTAATGTAGAATATCTCTA
This sequence comes from Pinus taeda, assembly GCA_000404065.3. Classification (NCBI taxonomy): domain Eukaryota; kingdom Viridiplantae; phylum Streptophyta; class Pinopsida; order Pinales; family Pinaceae; genus Pinus; species Pinus taeda. Next base: position 167,623 of record APFE030121529.1, read on the forward strand.
ATGACTCAGAATAAATCCTAGAAGTCCTCAATGGGGACTTTGACCAAAAACATGATGACCCAAGCATGAAACCCATGTTTTAATAAGTCATATTCTAATAATAATAACATTTTCGTGATTCTTTTCATAAGTACATCTCAAAATACATTTATGAAGACCGAATGTAATTACAAATTTGAACAAGGCTAAAGTAAAATTGAGCTTTTCTTGCTACATTTTTTAACACAGGTGAGGGGTAGGTGATCTCTCCCTAGTGTGCTTGAAGCTAATATGTTGTGGCACCATGAATGTACTCATCTCACATAGAGTTTGCACATGTTAATCCATCCATGTACTCTATGTAATTTTGTGAAAAACTAATGAAAAGATTCTTATTTACGATATAATAGATATATTATATATATATATTATAGATATATTAGATTATATATATATATTATATATATATATAATATAATATATATATATATATATATATATATAGATATAGATATTATAGTAATATATATAATATTATCTGTGTGTGTGTATATATATAGATATAGATATATCTTTATTGTAAGTAAGAAAAATTTCATTAGATTTTCACAAAATCACATAGAATACATTAATATTAGTGTTATAATAATATATTTTTCTTTTTTTTTGTATCCTAGAGGAACCCTATAGCCTGCTTGACACATAGCCAATACTAAACCTTTGGGGGATTACGACCTGTCCTCCTCTCTGTAAACAGAGTGACAACTAGGGGATTTGAATCTTGGATCTCTGAATTTTCTCAATACTCATAGTACTTTGATCACAAATTGAGCTTTGCCTTGAGACTTAGTATTAATCATAATATTATTCATAGTAATAGTATTATTAATACGATTACTTTACATAATATTATTATGTTTCTAATAATATATCTTTTCTTTAATTTAATTAATTATTAATAATAATATAATAATAATAATTATTAATTATTAAACTAGAGTTTATGGAGTAGAATGAGAGGACTTATAATTACTATTCTAGATATTAATTAAGAATTTTAACTAATAAAAATATTATTAAGGCCAAAGTGAGAGGGAAGGAAACTAGCAATATCAAAAGAAACGAGGGGAAGAAAATAATTAGGGAGAAGGAAACTAGGAGGGAAATTCTCAAAAGAATGAAGGAGAGGAAAAGGAAGAGGTCAAATGTGAGTAGAGTGGGAGGAATGCTTATGAGAGAGAGTGGAGAGTAGGTTTCCATGACTAACTAAGCTTAAATCTATCTACTCAGTTAAAATTATTATTTTTTTTTTCATATAGTTACTTTTCTGTTCCTCCCTCCGTTTATATTTTTAGGGTTTCCCTCCC
>APFE030121529.1:168988-189358 GCA_000404065.3 Pinus taeda
AATTTTCCCCAAATCTAGAAGCACAGACTCATAGCACATATAATTAACACACCCATGCTAAATCATTCCATGGCATTAATGGTGAGTAGATAACAACATTACCAACCATCCATCCCCACTTGCCACCTTACCTTGCCATGGTGGGATGTCCAAATGATAGTCCACTTGCATTCAATGCAACATTGGAATATGATTTAGTGGTTAATACCATTGGGAGACCTCTATCCACTTACTTGCAGTGGGAAATCCAAGATGTTGAGCAATGACAAAGAGGAAAATTCTGATCTCATTACCATAGTTTGTGAGAGGGGTCAGGCTAGGCATGGAGGAAAAGGAAGAGTTTGTCTAGGTCAAAACTTATGGAAATGTCTTGGCAGTCATAGATTCAATGAGGACCTCCCACTTTACATTAGGAAAACAATAACTAAGATGGAGATTGATGAAATTGGAAACACATGTGATGATTCATGGGCCCTATATAATCTTCTTAGACAATTTTTCATGGCTAGGAGGATGTTTTTAATGCCATAGTGTAGTATACCTACAGGGGATATTACGGGGTAAAGAGGGAGGTACCCAAGGGAATAATGTAATAACGTGATGGGTCATAGTCAATAAATAAAGTGGTTAACCTTAATCATGTAAGGGACCACAAGTAGTTAGGAATAATGTGATAAGCCCATTGTATTAGATATATGGTATTGAGAGACCCATGATATTGTATGTATGAAGCCTATATAGAGGCTAGAGACTCCCCGTTGAGAGATGTCAAGAATTATTGTATTGTTAAACATATGGCTTGTGGAGTGTTCTCCTTCCTTAATGAGTGATTGTATGGCATTACCGTACGTCAAGCGTTTTGATTAATAAAGAGAAGCATTTCTATATTTCGGTCTTTTTATTTCTAGGTATATTTATATTTTCATATATATGCAGGTAAGATCTACTCCAAGTAGTATCAGGATTCTTTTGGGGTGGTGAGTTTACAGATCATATCTGAAACTTTTGGTGCTAAATTTGCAAAAAAAATAGCTTATATGTATTTTTTGTGGAAAAATATAGAAATTAAGAAACAAAATTGGCCAAATCGAAGTCCAAAGGAAGGAGACATCGTTGATTTAAAATTAGCTGCGTTGCCGAATTCTTTTTGATGGCAATTCATGGGCAATGGATATACAATAATTTTTTACACTTTTTGTGGGGATTTTTGGGAAAATAATTGCAGGTTTGAGATACTCGTGAAAAATCATCCAATTTAAAAAAAATCAGTCAAATCGGAGTTTGGATTTGAGATATATCTTTGATTTAAAAGCATCTATTTTTTCAGATTTTTTTGTGATGACGGAATAGTTGCAACGTGAATCTTAAATTCTAGAGTGCCAAGATCGAGATTTCTATCACACAGAAAGATGCAGAATGGTCGTCTCACTTCCGAAAACAGGCTATAATAAGGATTCTGAGCCTTATTCACCCAGTGCTGGCCATTTTTATTTTTTTGCATATAGTAGGTATTTTTTTTCGAAACCGTCATTCTACTTCATGGCTTCTACTGAGATGATATTTATAAGACTTGATAATGGTCCTAATATTGAAGAATTCCTAAAACATCTTAAGTCAACATGGCCAACGCTTTGGAAAAATATAGCACGACATTATTTTAAAGATGAGGCGACCATATTGTGGGACTCATTTGACAACAAGAAGATGGTAAGCCTTCGTAATGAAGAATTTGAAAAAGGCCTTTTAGGCAAATGTTCTCATGCTAGAAACCAAGATAATGAGAAACAAAAGGGGTTAGTTTATGCTGGTATCTCCTTATTACAGGTTCATGGACGTATTTAGAAGGAGAATATTACTATGTCTATAAATCCTAGTTCCAAGCATAATTTTATCAATGTTAGTTTGGAAAAAAATTTGCAAGTTCTAGCAAAACACATTGAAAACACACAAGTTGATAACGAGGATGTTCAAGTTTATAAAAATTTGAAGATTTATATGCACAAGTAGGTATTGAATTCTAATTTTTATGCTTCAGATATGGCTAATGTGGATATTGTTTTGGGATACCCTTGGATTGAATCTATTGGTACTATCAATATTAAACTATAGAAGAAATTCCTCAAGCTCTCGTATAAAAAGAAGAAAATTATATTATAGGATATTTCTATAAATAAACAAGTAAATCCCAAGGAGGGTGAAGCAGAAAATGTTGGAGGTACTGACACATTAGATCAGGAGTCTATTGTTGAAGTAATACTAGAAGATAAGCAACAACTACAAGAGCCACAACATGTACCAGATACCAATTAGGCTCCATTAGGTGGTGAATTAGAGAAAGGTACAAAATTGGTTAAAACTTCATCATATCACCACGCACATCACCCAACAAGAAAACAACCAACAAGATGGTGATGAATTAGCAACAAGAACAACAACCCCTACATGATAAGTAGAGAGGTGTGGCGATCCAATCACAACACATCAACATAGAGGAACTGCTAGGATCAACTCCCATCTCAAGCGATGAGGCACCGACTAGATCAAGTAATCGCCTATCTCTAGGATGGCTAGATGCATGTACATGGTACCAATGGATTACTCTTTTGAGTAGATCTTACTATTTTGTTCTTCTTATGTTTAATGGGGTGTAATGTAGTATACCTAGGGGGGATATTGTGGGGTACAGAGGGACCCGCATCATGTAAGGGACCACAAGTAGTTAGGAATAATGTGATAATCCCATTGTATTAGATATATGTTATTGAGAGACCCATGGTATTGTATGTTTGAAGCCTATATAGAGGCTAGAGACTCCCGATTGAGAGATGCCAAGGATTGTTGTGTTGGCAAGCATATGGCTTGTGGATTGTTCTCCTTCCCTAAGGAGTGATTGTATGGTTTTGGCCTACCTCGATGGTTTTGATATTAATAAAGAAGTATTTCTATTTCTATTCTTGGATCAATCTTGTCATTTCTTGCCATATTTTCTATTTTCATACATTTGCAGGTTAGATTTACTACACACAGAGCATTGTATCACTAAGTTGGACTTCCATCTTGTCCAAGCAAGATCTACCCTATGTTTCCTAGATGGAGCATTGAGAATCAAATTCCCCCTCCTCGCTAGCTTCATCTAAATTCCAATTCTTTGGATTGTAGAGGATATCCCTCACTGAGTCCTCGAAATTGATTCTTCATTGTGTCGAAACTGCTAGTCAGGGAATGCTAGAGCTAGTAATTCAATTAGAGAGAACCTATTGGAATTCAAGGTTGGTGAACGATGCAAGGAAGGAAGGAGTGACTACCAACCACACACTATTGTTGACAAGACAAGGGAGGAGACTTCACAACAACCCATTGACACCAAAACTAGATTTAGAGACATGAATGTGGAATGGGAAAGACCTCCTTGGTTGTTTGATGGTCATGATGACCCCTTCTGGTAACCTCCAAAATGCACAGAAGCACCCCTAAGAACCACGAAATAAACCATCATCTTCTCTTCGCATTTTTTCATATTTTCTCTATCTTAAATGTTCAATTTTTTTTATATGAATCTCATGGAGATCATTTGGTTTCCCATTCATGGGTAGATGATATTCCCTTGGCATGGAATTGCAAAAATTCCAACTTTTTCATCCCTTTTTTTTGAACTTGCTCAAACCAGACAAGGTTTAGAGATGCATATACATACTTGTACACCATAAATTTCAAGTAATATAATGCATTCCAGCTTACAAAAAAAAAAAAACATAATAATAATATAATAATATAATATATATTAACAATATTTTATACATTAATACTGTAAATAATAATAACATTAGTTTTTCTGTTTGGCTTGAACCCATGAGCGATTTGGACATTGAATCTGATACTTTACATTATTTTTCATAAGGAGAAAATTGTCAATGGAAATACCCCCATGAGCTATCATTTAAATAACATTATTATCTTGTCTTCAATAATATATAATTAATAATAATAATAAATAATATAATTACTTTTATATAATTAATAATAATAATTTTCTTTTCTCAAATTATTACTTTCCTAACATCTCTTTTTCGATACTCTCCTTCTATATTTGTTAGCTCTCTCTCCCTCTTCACCTTTAGATTTTTCTTTTTGTCCTTAGATTATGAGTGAAGTATTCACATGAAACATTTAATGTTTCAACTCCTTATAACATAGTTTTCTCAAAAACTATTTCTTAACATTGTATTATTATTTTTAGTAATTATATTTAAAAACAATAAAATTTAGTTTTCCATAAATTTGAGGATTTGTATACATATTAATAATATAATTGGAAATTTATGAACTAACCTTCCCAACGCTCTTGATAAATTGGTTACATTTCTCTCCCTCTTCACTTATGAATTTTGAGTTAGGTTTCTCTCCTTCACCTTTAAATTTTACTTTTTTTTCTTTGATGATGAATGATGTGTTCCCAAAAATTTCAACTCATAACATAATTTCCAAAAAAAAACCTTTCTTCACATTGTACTATCATTTTGATTACCCATTATTAACAACAATATAGTTTATTTTTCCAAATTTATATAGTTATAATATTAATAACATAAATCAAATTATATGCATTCAACATAATGTTAGTATAGAAATATTACTTTCATTAATATGTTACAAGAGCGTTATAGGAATTATACACTACTCTGAAAATAAATTATATATTCCCAACACGATACACACACTTGGGTCACTTAAACATCTATGCAATACCATAATTGCTCCAAAATCATGCTGGTGCTAATTATATAAAAAATTGATAATGGAACAACATTGCATGCATCTATCTCAGTGCTTGACTAACTAGGAAGAAAAGGCATGTTCCCGCAGGTTGATGAGATGGAAAAACAGAATTTGTGTTTGCTAAATTAGTTGTGGTTGTGGAACATGCATCTTTAGTTGTAATAGTATTTATGAAGATTGGTTGTGTAACTTGAGTATGAATTTCTAAACTTGATGGTATATTTAATGGTGTACGGTAGAATTATTTATCTAATTGTATAAGATATATATTTTTTTCAAAATAAAAAACATATTTCTTATATTTTATAAGAATTTAAAAAGTACAATCCCTTCGTTGCTTTACTAACACACGGGATAAATTGAAAAAAAAGTTTGAAAATAAAATTCTAGATATATGTTATATCTTAATATATTATATCTTGTTGTTATGTTGTTATTACAATTGATTTCCATCTTCAATCTTTTTCTGAAGAAATTGAAATTAAATTTTAATTGAAATTAATCCTCAAACCAGCCAACTAATTTATTAAAAAAATAAAATTTATTAAATTTAGGTACATACTATGAAAAACAATGTTGTTAAATTAACACTAATTAATAAAAGTGATTAAAAAATGTTAGAATCACGAAACCCCGAGAGAAGTGGTGGTATCTAAACACATTGTTGTTGGGATCTCACATGTTATAGGGAAACAATTACCTAGAGTTGTTCCACCTTTAAATACGTTATATTCCACATCAATATGATGGGAAAAACCATGGGTTGTCATAAACCTAGAGCTAAAAAAAAAACTAGTAACTTGACTAAATCATGTTTAGCTAAACCACCTTAACAATCACTGCCTTCAACTTGACTTGGAGAGATTAACCCAGTCTTAGTCATTTGTCAACCATCTCACTTGAGATCTCACATTCCCTCCCTCAAGCTACAACACCAATGTACTTACCACCCTCGTACATATCTATTTGACTGATTCCACAACTTGATGACTCCATTTGTCACCACACTTCATGTATGCTTGATTAAGTTCTTAAGGCATTACAACAATGTCTTCTCCTACATTACATGCATTGAACAACCTTTCTTGCAAATACAGGGAAAATACACCTATCTTGGTCCAAAAACCTTATGGTGTTGACACACCACTATGATTCTCATCACATGTTGGCTCCTTCACTATCCTCAAAATATATACTCCATCTCCATTTTCTCATCCACACGACCATTCTTTCGCTACATCTCTAACTTTTTTGATCCAGGTCTTGATATGATCTTCAATGTCCCTTGCACTTGCCTCGCACATTTGGTTCCCATTATTGTTGTTACTTGTGTGGTTCTCTAGAATTTTCCTTCGGCTTATCTTATTAACCATGTTTCCATGCCAATGCTTCTACTAATTATGTGTCTCTATGTATTCCTAGCTAGTTTCTCTTCCATCAACATCCACTTCATTATCTTCAAACAAATCACTCCACCAATAGGAACACATTTTCATAGATGCACCACTATTCCTATGTGATCCTTATGTCGCACTCACACCCCCAACACGAGCCATTTGATATCTACAATTCCATGCTAACCACAAAATGGATTGCAATTTGGTTGGTGTTCACATCTCTGCCTAAGCTTTGTAGTGTTGGTCTTGTTGAAATGATTTTCTAGAATACAGTCCCCTATGGCTAGAGTCCTCATCCATTACACTATTTTCAAATTATTTCTTTCATTGTTTCATGTCATTGCTAACTTTTGGACACTCCTAGGTCACCATTCACCTAGCCACAACTATGATTCTCCTCTGTCGCCACCATGCACAACTTTCATACCAATTGTTAGAATCATGAAACCCCAAGAGAGATGGTGGCATCTAAAGACATCATTGTTAAGTTCACTTTGGTCACAAAGAAAAATTTACCTGGAGCATTTTTGCTTTTAAATAAGCTACATTTCCCATGAATACCATCATTAAAACCACATGCTTTCAAAAACGTGGAGTTTGAAAACCATGGGTAACTTGATTGAGTCAAATTTACCTAAACCACCCTAAGAAAAAGTACTAGTACGCTAAAGGTTAGGTGATGTTATACATTATTAAGACAAATTCAAATTTATCTTAGAGACATAAGTCATAGGTATGATATAGTGAAAGTTCCATGCATTCACACCAATATTTATACACTACAAGTTTGCAACTCCTAAAGTTCTAAGAAAGCATAGTAACCCATGCCTACCTTACATTTAAGGATAAAGGTTTTCAAAATTATAAAAAGTGGTTATAAAACATTCTTGACATTAAAATATTTAGAGACAAGGGAGATAGTTGCAAAGCATTTACTCCCTGCCTCTCTAGTTTAAATAAAGATATGAATGCATACGCATTTGCAACATAAATGTTTTTAGTATAACATATAATTTTTTTGAGGTTTGAACACTATGAAACCAAATAATACCATTTTGATGGATATATAATTTATTTTAGAGGCTCAAGGTATAATGATTTGATTTTAGTTTTCGTTGGGATGAACACATACAAATGATCTTCTTGGATCACGTGACTAAGGTGGGAAGTAGGGATAATACTATTTCTGGAGCATTGTTACTATACTATGTCTAGGGTGGAATGCACTTATGTACAACAGTCAATTGATGGATAACATGTTAACCACTCATGGAAAAATAGATAATAAGGAAACTAAAATAGACTTTTCCACTTATCTAGTATATTTCCCCAGTTTCAAATGGTTTTCTCCTAAGGAAGAAGGCCTAAGATCCATCATATTACAAATATAACAACAAAGAAAAGAGACACCATGTAACTCACCCTTGCCTCTATCTTTTCCTTTGCCTAAGACACCTTTAACATTTGCCTACAATGCTCTTAGACATTGTGATGGTTTTTGATATACCACATGCAAATGAGACTCGTACTTCTTTTATTTATTTGATTTAATTTCTACATAGGATTGGAACTGAGCTAGGCATTGGTGAAAGTATTGTTAAGAATAGCTACCAATTAACATATGGTCTTGGAATGGTATCCCCTTAAATCTCTAATATAATTTTAATGTAAATACATACACAAATTTATTTTCAAATTCAACACAAATTCATTAAAAATTTAGACAACTACCTTATCTAAAATAGATACATAGTGTTGATACATGCTCATGATTTCAAATATTTAATAAAATGATTTGTCTAGTAAATGGTAACTACATTGATTCTGTTAGTGTTTTTGGTACTATAAAACATATAAATGAAACCTCAATATTTTATTATTTTAAATGGAAAAAAATGAAATAAAAAATTTTATTTTGAGTCCAACATATAAAAAAAATTATATCACTCCAAAATAAATATATTATTTAAGCACATGAAGTCAAGAGAATATTTTTATAATAAATTTGATACATCTTAAGATTATTTCATAATATTGTTTCTTTATTTAAAGAGAGTGTAATATCCCTCAGTTGCGGTAAAACCATTTTGGTTAGAATAATTTGGGTTAGAAGAATGGCAGAAAAACCAAAGAAGAATATTGAATTAATTATGTAAATGGTTATTTATTAATAAACGAATAGATGAGATGTATGTACCTGGGAATGGGACACCTATAAATGAGATTCTTGCCAAATTAAAATAAAGATAAAATATCATTGATAAATGAGATTTGATAATTCTTTCAAGATAATGGATGGGAGAAAAAGATCCATTAAGTTGGTTAGCTGGAGAAAGATATTAAGCTTAGCAAAGCTTAAAATCACCGCAGGAGAGAAAGGCGGGCTTTTATGGAAAATCCTAGGAGAATTGAATAAGAAAATCCACAAAATTGGGATGCTGCTAAAGGAAACCTTATCATGAAAGAAATGTATTAAATATGTGTTAAGGGGATAAAAAAGGGTGTTGATTTTCTTGGCAAGAAATTTCTTAGCTCGGTAGTGAATTGGAGGAAGATAGTTCTAGGTTGGGTGGAGAGCTGGTGTGAACTTCCAAATACCCTGTTGGTGCTTTTATTTATATTGACTCTGATTTAATTCTTCAATGAAAAACAATTGCATGTATATGTTGAAGTTATCTAAATTGATTAAGGATTGGTGTTGACTTAATACTAGGTTGTTTTCATGCATCATAACTAGTTGGGAGATAGAAGAGAAATTGTGGATATTATATTGTTGTCGTTTATTTTTATGTGCATAGATTTTTTAACAATTGTTGTAGCAAATAGGTCAATACTAAGTTTAAATGCATTGAAATACTAAGTGTACACTTTCAGTGATACATTCATTGTTTTGGCTAGAGATTCTTAGTTCCTACTCCTACTTGTTTAAATAATTGTGTTTTGCATGTTCCATACTTGAGTACAAGGTGATAAAATACGTGTGTATTGGGTATTAAAAGCATATACTAAATTTAATGTACGAAATATGTTTCATAGGAATGTTTATTACTACATAAATTATGTGATTAGGGTAACTGTATGATCTAGGGCAATTTGGTAATAATTATGTAGACCACGCACAACGAGCTTCTTGCAAAATGTTTTTATATGAGTGAGCGAATATAGAAATAAGTTATCTAGACAGATAATTCATTATATGGTATAATCCTCACATGACAGTATTGATGTAAAACAATTCAGAATACCTTGTCGATTATCTACCTTACTCTAAGATTTTCTCAACATTTAGTTTCTACGAAAAGGATTTAAATGAATGTAAACCATTTTAAATAGATGGAAGAGAAGGAAACATATCTATGGGGTCAAATAGGCGAGATAAAGACTTAGCCTTACCAAAAAGTGAATTTTTCAGAAGAGGCCAATTAGTACATGCCTAATATGGGCAGATGGGATCAGATAGACGCATTACAGGGTAGAAGCTATGACCCAAAGTATTAATGTGTTATGCATATTGGCCTGGTGGGGAATTGTTTACAACATGACATGAAGAGTACTAGTATGAATTAAATTTCCTTAGAAGTTACACGAAAAAAGGTAAAGTAAAGAACATATTTCTTAGAAGAAAAGAAAACAAAGGTTAGAGCACTTTTTATATGCTACCTAACATCCTCAGGAATATTTCAGAACCTGCCTACCACAATAATGCACCGGCCATAAGTGAACCTTTGCTAATTGGACAGATTAAGTTAGAATTCCTTGCTCGGTTAAGATGCATGCTAAATTGTTAATAATTTTTTACCAAGTAATTTACCCTTATCACTATCACAGAGACTATTCAGCCTTAGCAAGATATGCAGTTATAGTACAAAGCCAAAACTAGAATGCAATGGTGTAGCAATCATAAGTGTTAAAATTTGGTGCTACAAAAGAAATATAGAAAAATATATAAGCTTTCTGGTAACATTTAGGAAAATGAAACAGTTGTATATCTTTGTCAAAAGGGAACTTTCTGAAATAACATTACCCAAAGAAATAATTTGGTAGAAGGTTGATAAGCTAATAGGAAATATATATAAAAGTCCAGTACTATAAAATTACATGTCAAAGTTACATTAAAGCAACTAGATAGTCTTGAGAAATTTAGTAGAATAATTAATCCCTTCATAACTAAGTTGTTCTCCTTATCTGCACGACCTTAATAGTCTAAAGAGACATGAGAAGTGATTATAGAAGAATAGAAATGGAAAACAATTTAAATTGGATTCAACAATATTAGACATCCATGAGACTAGAAAAACAAAGGAGCTTTTTAATGTTCCACCAAAACCAACGACCTCGGGAGACCAAATAGGGGATTTTGCAGGATGCATGAAGATTCATTGACCTGAGCACCCAAATATAAGATTAGTTGATAATGCCCAGCAAACACAGAAGAATGGACCAGGGAAGGAAGAACTATGGGCGTACCTATAATGCAACCAGAAGAAAACAAATAAGTGGGAAACTCATATGGAGAGATAAAGAAAAATTGGAAAAAAAATACGAGTAGATTTTTCAAAAGAAAAGTCTTGAAATTACCTTGTTAGATGAAGCTATAGTTTTCCTCTCGCATCCTCACTAGTTTTTAAGCGAGAATGACTAATAAGTGAAAAGAATGTCAAGGATTGTAACAAAAGTTTCCTAATATGCATACTCTCAAGGAAACAAATAATTTACATGGAAAGGTAAATAAGCCATGAGGGGTTGCAGTTTTTGTGCAGCGGACGAAGATCAGTAAGAACTTTCTTCTAGATAAGAGAAGTTTCTTCAAGGGAAGCAAACATAAGTTTCTTCTGGGGTAGTGAAGGAGTTTTCTTCTAGCCAGTGCGAAGGAGGTTTCTTTTGGATAGTGTGAAGGAGATATTCTTTTGGGGTCAGCGAAGGAATGTTTCTTTTGGGGTATTTATTTTGAATAAGAATCGAAGGCATCAAGAGAAGATAGATAATAAGAGCAATGTGGAGACTAGAGACTGAGATTCTCTAGGGGAGTTTGAAAAGGGGCAATCTAAAGTATAGATAATGAGTTTCTCTAAAAGGAGTTGACGAGAGCAGTTCAAGATCAAGAATAAAGTCGAGGAAGGGAAGAGGCAAAGCATCAAGGTTAGTGACAAGGTTCTTGGGAGGATACTAGAGTCAAGGGTTTGTGCCATGGTCTTGATACTCATCAATTAAAGATCTTGAAAAATAATTTTGATTGAGTTTTCTTCTCAAGAGGTGAGACATTTTGGCCCTAGTTGACAAGCCTACATACTCTGTCACTTGTCTTTTATCATATTGGTAATTTTCTTTATGAAAAGAACACAATAATAACATAACAAAGAAAAGACTTCAATCTAAGAAGTAAAAGTATTTCATAAGAAATTATCAAGCAAGAGAAATATTTTAACTATTCATGCCCTATATTTCTCAACAAAAGGTACCTCTAACTATTTCTTAAATGTGCAAACAAAACCCAAGTTTTCATCCCAAGCACCATTATTGATTTCCATATATTCATATATGTGAAGATAATTTAGTCATCATGATACCTTATTAGTAATAGGCTCAATATCATGAATTGCACATTTAGAAATCTAGTGGATTAGACATAAATCTATGTACATACATGTAGAATTGTTCCCTAGTTACAAGTTAAAACCATTCTAAAGTTACCACATGTACAACTAACATACAAGTTGAAATTGCATTGTTTATTTGGTCCTGTAGCATCCATTGCATCAATTTTATAATTTCTCATTATGCCATATGAGTCAAAAATGGGAGGCCCTCAAAATGAAGCCACAAATGGGTTGTGCCATTAATGAAACTAGGTGATTAACATTTGTAATGGAAATAAAAGCACACTCGAAATATCCATATGGTTGTATAAAATATGTTCCAACCAAGAACAAATTGAAATTCACTTATGTTATAGAGTACAACTCTTAAAATCATATGAATTACATTGTAAGATTCAAGAACCTCTTCGTTACAGATGAACATGAGGGTTGTTAGTATGCAATACACCCTCTATGTATTTAACTTAGTCATCACCATATGACTTACAACATCAGTAGTTATGAGGCAAGAGCCATCTCCATAATTTACACATCCAGTCCTTGAAGGAATGGTGTTACAAAATGAGTAAACCAAGTTTAAAAGAAATCCTACTTGAATTCAAACTACGCCATGACCATGATATAGCCTCACCAATGCTGAACTTAGACTAATAATAATAATTATAATAATTTAAGAGGGGGTGTTGCAGGTATGGTGCAAGATATTCTGTAATTGTTTATGTTGTTATCATTTGATATCTCTACGATGGATCTATGATAATATTCACAAACCATTTTTAAATAGTTGTGTACTCTTCAATTATGATATACCTTTTCATATGTGGCGTGGTCTAAGATTTGGCATGTTGATCACTTTAATGTAGGGTTTTCATATTGCGTTGCTGGTGACCTACATTTCCATGGACATATTTTCTTGGATATCCTACAACTTCTCTAGGTTGAGATTGTTGTATGGTGTAATTTAGCTTCTCTAGGAAGACAATGTTGTATCATGTAATCTATTGTATCATGTAAGCTAGTTGAGACCAATGATAGCTTGAATTAGTTACCAATTTATTATAGAAGTTGAGGTTGATTGTTTTCCTTTCAAATTACGAACAGATGATTTTTTTCATCTTGATTCTTAACCCAGTAATGATAACCTAAAGCATGGTGGTCAATTCTTGTTGTGATTCCATTGTGAAGAATGTTCACAATTTATGGTTAAGAATATTATGCACTTCTGAATTACAATTGTAATTTGAACTAAATCTTCTAGTAAGTTTTACTTTACCAATGTTACATTGACATCATAAGAAACATTCACAATAGAATATGAAGAACAATTGGGTACCTACTTCATATGCATTAAAAATTGCTTTTACTACTTAATCTGAATTACGAGCATAATTTTAGTTGGATCTCCAATACATCTTAAACAAAATTTTCATTTTATTTTTTATTTCTATTATGTTATTGTATCCTACCTCATTTTTTGGTTAGAATTTTAACCAAATTATGCATTTTTCTATGAAATTAATACTAACTTGTAATATTGATTTTTCTTTTTCAAGAATGCTATAGGTAATGACCTCGGAAATGATGATCCGGACTATGCTAAACATACACTAAATATGGGAGACCTTGACGATGAGGATGGTGATAGCATTGATGATGATGATGATGGGCATAACATTGGTGATGATGTTGTGGAAAAAACTGACCATGATGATTAAGATGATGATCACGTTAATGATCACGAGGATGATCTTATGGGTGCTAGTTAGTGATATCTTGATGATCTTGGAAATTCCTATTTTTATATGGATGTTATGAATTTACCTTAGAATAATGGTATCTATTAAAAATTTTGATTTGGTTATCATACATTGGATTTTATTTGATTTGATTAAAAATGATAATGATATTATCATTATTATCTTGTTACTTTATGTATATATTGAAATTTAACAACATTATTTTGATGGAGAATTATTATGTATGATGATATTACTATCTTTGGATAGATGTTGGGAATTTACCTTAGAATAATGATATTCATAAAAGATTTTGATCCACTAATCACAAATTTGAATTTTAGTTGATTTGATTAAATATAATGATGATATTATTAGTATTAGCTTGTTACTTTATATATGTGTTGAAAATTGTCAATGTTTTCTGATGGAGAATTATTATGTATGATGATATTACTATTTTTGGATGAATGTTGTGAATTTACCTTGGAATAACGATATTTGTTGTAGGTATTGATTTGGTAATCATATATGTATATTTAAAATTGGTAATAATTTTTTGATGTAGAATTATTATATATGATGATATTGCTATTTTTTGGATGGATGTTGTCAGTTTCATTTAAATTTATTTAAAAATACTATGTTATCAATTTGAATTGTCATATTTTCTTTAATGGTATTTATAAGTTTTAATATATTTTGCTATGTAATTGAAACTATTCAAATGAACCCATAAGGGGGGTCATAAATGGAAAGAAAAGTACACTCTTAACAAGAAGAAAAATGTGCTATAGCCATGGATGCAAAATTGGAAGTAGAATTGGATGTTAAACTTGGCATCAAAACAAGATACAAAAAAGGACAAAAAAAGGGTTTTAAACTAGAAGTAAAAAATGGTGTAACACTAAACACAAACAAGGGAACCAAACATGGCATACAAAGGGATAGAAAATTGGGTGCAAACAAGGACACAAAAATGGACACCAAACTAGATACAGAAAAGGACAAACAACTAGACGTAAAATTGGATGCAAAATAGGATGCCAAGTTGGCTGTTAAAAATAAGCAAAAAAGGATGCAAATTTAGATGCCAAATGGGTATGCAATGAATGGTGTAAAATTTGGATGAAAACTTCAGTGCAAAAATGGATGTAAGAAAATACACAGAAAAATATGCAAAATGGGGATAAGAAAAGGGTGAAACCAATGACGCCATATTGGATGCCAAAAATAATACATAACTAGATGAAAATTTAGACTCAAACCTAGGCACAAAAGGAGATGCTAATGTGGACACAAAATGAGGTAGAAAAGAGGATGCAAATTTGGATGCTGAAAAGGATGCAAAATTAGACAACAAACATTATGAAAAAATGGATGTAAAAAATGGTGCAAAATTGGACACATACGTACACATAGAAAATGGTGCAAAAATGGCCATAAAAATGGCTCAAAATTAGATGTAAATTGAGATGCAATGTTGGATGCAAAATGAGGTGCAAAAAGTGATGCAAAACTTAGTGCAAAAACAAATGCAAAAGTAGAAGTAAAAAATGGCTCAAAATCAAGTGTAACATTAGACACAAAATGGGATGCAATGTTGGACACAACACATGGTTCAACATACAATGCAAATGTAGATAAAAATTTGGATACTCAAAAGGATGTAAAAATGGATGTGAGAAATGGTGTTAAAAGTGATGCAAAATTGGATGCAACAAATGATGCAAAATACGGTGCAAAAAGGGAGACAAATCAAATGCAAAAGTAGATGTAAAAATTAGTGCAAAACAAGATGCAAAAATGGGCACAAAAATGGATGCAAAATTTGGTGCTAAATCCTATTCAATATATGGTGAAAAGTTGGATGCAAACAAAGGAACAAAATTAGAATAACGAATTGGTGTAAGACTAGATGCAAAATATGGCGTAAACTTGATGCAAAAAATTGTGCTAAATTGAATGCAAAAGATGGTATAAAACTTGATGAAAATGATTGCGCAAAACTAGAAGCAAAGAATGGCACAAAATTGAAAGAAAAAATTGATGCAAAAACATATGAAAAAATTGGAGTAAAACTAGAAGAAAAACCTATCGTAAAACTAGATGTAAATCATGGTGCATAATTGGAAGCAAAAGTTGTCATAAAACAAGGTGAATTAGTAGATGCAGAAAGTGGTGCAAAATATGATGCAAAAAAAGATGCAAAATTTGGTGTAAAAAAAGATGAAAAATATGGCACAAAAAAGGACACTTTGAAATTGTATAATAGAGTCAAATTTAATGCCAGGATGCTCATCCCAATTGGGAAAAAAAAATCCACTAAAATATGGTGCTAAATTTGTAGAAATATCATGTAAACGTCTTTTCCAAATACTTCTAGCACCTGTTTGAGTCTTTGTTTTTGCAGATCTTGATTCATTCCCAGTAATATTATGGCCCATGTTAGCAACTTTGATGTAGTTTCATGTCCTGCAAAGTAAATAACCCTTGCATTCTGCAATTATTTCCTGTTTCATCATGCTTATATATTGCAGGTTTCTGCACACCTATTTCTTTTTGGTAGACATCATTAGACCTAGCAAATCATTACCATCACTACTTGGATTTTCTATGATAACACTCATTTCCTTCCCTTCAATGACTTGCCTCACAACTGTTGTGGTCTATTTTTCTAGCTCCCAAACTCACATGTTCTTTCTTATAGGAACAAATTTGTTAAGGAGGTCACTCTCACGAGTTATAGAAGACAATCCCACTATTATAAATTTTCCTTAATCATGGTAATCCTATGTTGAAGACAAAGAAAATTCCTATTACAATTCCAAGAACAATATTCAGAAAAAGTTATACTAGTGAATGCAACACAACATGTCTTCAAAAGTAAAACTCATGCTAATAAAGAACTGAAATAACAGAAGAACATTGTGAAACAAACAAAACACTATAAAATATTTATAGGGAGTTGAGATTGAAAAGAAATGATATATAAATGTGGCAGTAAATCTCATATTCTTGCAACAAGCACATATTGAAAAGCTTTCAAACCACTATGAACTAAAAATATCGTATCAAAGTACCTTTTATTCTGTTCTATTGAGAATGAAATAATGTGATACCATTAAAACTTGGATTTCTCACCTGACATATGCAATATAAAAGGTAGAAATTAAATCGATAGTAAGAAACATTTCCTAGGATTGTAGATTGAACATGTGCTTTCCCTTTGCATAAGTGCTACCAAATGTTGTGCGAGAAATAATATATGTTGTAAGTTTGTGGAACTCCGAGAGCACATCAACATCCTTTTCACCAGAGAACACCAATTTTCTCCACTTCTCAAACATAGTTGTAATACAATTTACAAATGTTGCAACCATGGCCTCCTATGGGAATAATCTTATTAGTGTTGGTCTAAATTATGCACCTTTTACATACCATTTAAAATTTTGAATAGCATATGCAACACTACAATTCTCAACTTGAATAGCTTAATTTTTTCATTCCTTCATAATAATTTCATGATCTATTATCTATGTTCAAGGATTCAACATTATTAAATGAAAATGATCAATCAGTCTTTAGGAAATTCATTGCATTGTTTTTTTTGCACTTTTTTGGGAACCAAAATAATATGAACAATTGAACAAAATGAAAATATTGATCCAATCATTAAATTATTCCATAGTACTTAATATTTTTAATACACAATGCTTTTACTCTCAATACTTGCTACAAGTCATTTTCCAATTTACGACATAAATTAATTCAATTTTTAAAATTGATGGTTTGATATATCGTACACTAGATCATTCTTCTTTCTTGTTCCCAAAATCAGTTGCCAGCCTCTCAAAGTTTCACTTCTGGTAATAACTTTATTCATGGGCCATGAGAAATTCCGAGTTCAAGATCTATCTGTGGAGTGGACATATAAAATTATATTTTACAAAAGTCTAGAGTTGTGAGTCATACCTGATAAAAAATTGAAGCTATGATCCTGGCCTGAAGTTTGAAGACGATCTGAAAGCTAAGCACAAAGTGGATTTTGGAAAAATTTAGTTGAGACGGGACAACTATTCTAGCCTTGTCGACACCTGGAGGAAAACAAGGGTTTGAATTAGAACCTGGACACTTTCTTAGTGATAACCAAAAGCTGCGTCCTAAAGCTCAGAAGAAATCTCACATATAGAGTGGAGACCAACCAAATCCTGTCAAAACATATAAGTAGTTAAGTTAAAGGAAAATGTTTGAGCAGAATAAAGGTTAATTTTTTACCTGAGTAATTTTGTAACAAATGTCGTTCCCTGTAACCCTGCTCAATAAAGGATAAACCAGAATTTTATTCCCGAATACATACAGTAACCCCTTTGGTAAAATATTTCAGGGTCATATGGCTAGTTTCCAATTATGAATAAAATACCATAATTGAGTTGAATGTCTAGTAGCCATTGAAGTATGGTATAATGAAAGAGTCTAGAACTCGACAGAAATTTTTGGATAGTAGTGAAAGTCTCCATTGAATTGAACAGAAGGGAATCTGTGAGAGCAAAACAAGCCTAGGTATTAGAACTTCTCACTAGAATTGCATTGAAGACCACTTTAAATCAGACCCTAAAGGGTAGGGTCATAAACCCCACCAACGAAGGAACACATGGGCAGTCATAACCCCAAAACCTACAAGAAGGTCAAAATTGGTTCGGGTTAGATAGAGATTATCAGTTGTTCCCCAAACTCTTCAGACCATTCGTAGAAGAAAAACACCTTTGAGTTTCCAGACTACCCTAAATAAGGAGAAACGTCTAAGAAAACTCTGAGTCAAACGCCAACCTGTAATCATATTCTGGCACCTTGAATATTATACATCTTATTGTCACAATGTGAATACCCATTGCATGGACTAAAGATTTTGTGAACATGGCAACGTGTTGGACAATAGACCTCACTTTGAGTCTCCACTACTAGAAATTGTCCAGGGAAACTACTCACATGGTTGTATGTTAGATTGTAGACCTCACTTTGAGCCTCCACTACCAGAAACCATCCAGGGAACCTACTTAGCAAGGTTTTTTGGAGGTATCAATTTGATAGCCATTGGTAGTTCTATCGTCTAACATAAAATCAAAAGGCCAAGATTGCACATCGTGGCACGGGAGGAAATTTATTCCCAAAGGAATGCCTAACGTAGTAATTATAGGGCATTATTCACCTATGATATTATAATTTTATATTGTATATAAGAATGATGTCAAATTCAGACTCTTTACATAGTAAGCTAGCTTGCAACTGAACGAGAATTGACAACTCTTTTTTAATTTGGGCAAGGAAAAGTAAAACTCAAAACATGGTAAATTTTATGCACAAATTTAATATTAATGATAATTCCAATTCATATAAGTCACTTCATATAAGTTAGAAAATCAAACTTTATGTAGAAATTTATAAGATTATCTCATAATATAACACTTGATTTTTGTATGTAAAATAACGAATTGAAAAATGATTCCATCACCAAATTCATAAACATTACACAAATTCAATGACATAACTCATATTAGTTTTCATAAATAGAAATGTTATAATAGCATGGTGATCTATAAGTTTGACACCATTTAAAAATTTAATTCTTAAATTTATATTTTTTACAACCTAGGCTTGTAGACTAAGATCCCAATCTAGAGGCTTATAGGTTGAAATTATACTCTATGTGCCAATTCATCCTACATAGATGTGGAATGAATGTCTTAGCTATATTCCTATTAGTAGAGATGACATCCCACAATCCATATCAATGGATGCGTCTGTAGGTTGAGGTTGGCATCTTACACACCTTATAGGGCTGCAATTTACTAGTATAACTAAAAGGCATAAACAATTTTTTCTCATTAAGCCAAATTGCACATGTGGGTTTTTTTGGTCAGTTGAGCTTGGATCAAACTCTCAAGACTTAGGCCAATACTTCTAGGTTTGGTGAGTGGGGATTCTACTAGAAGTGTTTCTTAGAGTCATTCATCCCAGCACTAACTTGGCTAGAGTAGGCTAGACTCAAGAAACTAGAGAAAACATTGAAAACATCGATACACATAATATCTAGGTGATTTAATATCATTTTTATTATTATGTTGAAGAAAATGACAAGAGAATTAGCACAACTTTTAGTTTCTATGGTAAATATATGAAAACTTGCTTTCAAAGAAGGTGAGAACACTGATGTCATGGATTTCATGAGTTGAATTAAATAGCTATGGAAAGAGCACACTTAATTATTTTACACACAAAATCAAATATTATTGGAAACACGGAAAAAAGATAAAAAAAAATAAATAAGGCTAAATGTTCTTGAGGGGTGAGAAACATGACCACAACCCAATATACTCTAGGCATATGAAATTGACCAACATTGTGCTAATGTAGTGTGTAAATAGAAACTAGAAAAGAATACAACAAAAAATAACTATCCTATACTCATAAGCAGTGCATAGTGATAATGGAATCTAAATGTTCTATCCTTTTCTCATTTTGGCCAAAATATGGTGATAAAATTATAGGTTATATTATAATTTTCAGTTGCTTAAATTGTATGTTTGAATAGTAAATGAGAAAGAGAGTATAACTAGAAATAGCTCTCCTCATGTTTCTAATAAAGGATGCAAAATGTACCTAAGATCAATAGTTACTACATAGTAATGGTGGAATCTAAATGTTCTACCTTTTGGCCTATTTAGCTAGAATACTGCAACATAATTCTAGCTAATTTTATAATTTTTAGTTACTTAAATTATATTTTTAATTGCATAAATAGATTCATTAACATAAAAACTATAAAGAAAACATGAATTATACATATTCAAAAACCAATTTTTT
>APFE030121532.1:36823-54638 GCA_000404065.3 Pinus taeda
TCAGCTATCTTTTTCTTTAGGGCCTTTCCCTCCCTCTCTCTCTCGGCCACATTCTGTTTGGACTTGTCATATTTTTCATTTACTTTTGCCAGAGTGTCCTTGGCTTGATTCAGCACAGACATCTGGGACTCCAAAATTTGAATTTCATTCCTCAGCTTTTGCATATCACGGCTTTCAGCCTGCTCTGTTATTGGTGCTGAGGTAGTTGGTGCTGAGGTGGTTGGGGCTGCCTGATGTACCTGTTGGCTGGGAGGAGCAGTGCCTTGAGGGAATTCCTCAAGATTTATTGTTTTTGGAGGTGGCTGGAGGTTTGCCCTGCCTCCCTCTGCTGCAATGCTGCTTCCAATGTGGCCTCTGACTCCTGCAGCTTTTCTTGTGTTTGACTGAGCTCCTTGTATAATGTCATTAGTAACGAAGCTGCATCCTTTTCTTGCCTTTGCTGGGCAACCTCTTCTGTTTGTGGGTGAAGAGTTGGTGGGATTTTTAATTTCTTTTTCATTGCTGCCATATCAGCATCCCTTAGCCTGAGGACTTCTTGTACTGCTTTAACATCTTTGGGATCATGCCCAAACTCTACTATCATTTCTTCCAGTGCTCTGATCCTGTTATCCTTAGCTTGAGAGGAAGCCCTTTCCAACTCAAGCTGTGCAGCAGTATTGTTCAGGCTATTTTGTAGCCTGTAGTTAACCAGGGTCTTATCAGCCAAGGTGGCATAGACCATCTCACCCGTCTGTTTATGGAGGTCAATCTGATCCATTGGGTGGATGTCTTTTGATAGGACCTCCAGATTGGTCCTGATGTAGTCTGCAGCTAATTGTGGTTGCTGCACTGTTGGTGTGAAATGGCTCATGACCATTTTCCCTTCCTGTGTGTCAAAGGCAGACATGAGCCTTTGTTGGTTTGTAGGAGCCATGTTCAGCAGGTGATTGTAGAGTTCAATATTTATTGGCTCACTCCTCCTCTTGATGTCTTTGAACTGCTATTTTATACTTGTTTCTCCTCCCTTCCTCTGCCCTGAGGAGCTCACTTCTGCTAATGCTACCTTGTCCTGCTCCTGTTGCAAGGAGCTAGCTGAAGCTTCCATGCTTGGCATTTCCTCTTCTGAGAAAGGATTTAACCTCTGTCTTTTTTGTGGTGATGAGGTGAGGGGAGTTTCCCTTTCTCTTTTTCTGTTTTCATCCTCCCTTTTAGGGGTCTGGAGGATGGATGAGTCGATCCTCGAATCCTGCCTTGGTGGTGCCATTTGCACTGGCTATTCTTTGGTGGCCATTGGGGCCTCTGCTGTTTGTTTCTCCTGACCTTGTTGGTATTTTTGCTGGTGTTCCTGTTGGGGTTGCTGATCTTGACCCTGTTGGTCCTGTGGCTCTTCCATCACCTTTTCTTTTCCCTTGCTCTACTCTTGGTCTATGGTTTGCGCTGCCCCTTGATGTGTTGTAGAAGATGAAGCAGCTGCTCCTTCTTGAGGCTTTGGCAGAGTAATTACCTGAGAAGGAGATTCTAAGTCAGCCATTTTCAATAAATTCCTTCTAGCTCTTTCAACTAGTTCTTCCTGAGTGATTGGCTCTTCCAGTGTGTTTCTTCTCCATTTTGGTTGGTTGGCATGTCTTTGAATGTCGAGCATGCTCACATGTTCATAACTGGAGAGCTTGTATTTCTACCTTCTCAAGGATATGGAATTGTTAGGGTCATAGGGCTTCCAAAGGAAGCTTTGTTTTAGGCCAAGGCCTTCTAGTCTCCTGTCGGCATCTTTCCAGCCTTCTCTTTTGTTTAAGACAAAGTGGCCCAGTTGATTTCTTATTTTAAGCTGTGCCTTCTTGCCCCTGCCTGCAAAGTGCACCATATCGGTATTGCCAAATTTCCTGAAATATTCTAAGGCAAAGAACCTCATAGGCACATACCTGGGCAATTTGTAAGGGTGCAACTCACATCCATATATTCTGATCACAGTATAGTGTTGGTAAAAGTACCAATCCCCTATGCTGTATGCATTGGAAAGCTGCAGAATCCTCTGCATCTCATCAGTCAGTCTTGGAGGGGGTGAGGTTAAGAATAGAGACATGGCTGGATTGATGAAGAGGTCTATGAACTCAGAGTATGTGTATGGAGAGTATGTGAGGAGGTGGAAGACTGAGGTCTAGTACACCACTAACCTTGGATTGCCTACTGCATCAGTTCTCTTGATCTCAAAGGAGAACTTCTCATGTTGGTAGTACAGGATGAGGTGATAAATGTAGGAGGTGTACCTGAACACCTTCTCTCTGGACAAGCTCAAAAATTGCTCATGCATCTTGTCTGAGATGTATGTAGCATAATCATAACAAATAGGAGTCTTGCCAGGGGAAAACATTGTCATCATCACTAATACAGTTTCCTCAATAAACTCTAGTGACTTGTACCCCAAAACTGAACTAATCATGTATGCCAGGTCCATACCCAGTTGATTTAGGTAGCCATCAAAAATGGGAGGGTGCAGCACTGTGTCAGAGTTTGTGATGAATAGTTGATTTAGCTTCAGGATCTGTGCCTCTGTCAATATCTTGGCTCCTTGGTTGATCAAGTCGAGCAGGGACAAGGGGACCAACTTCTTCTGGGTCTTGAACTAGATCATTTCCCTGATGGCCTCAGGGGTTATGTAAAATACTACTGCACCTTTAGGGTCAAGCACAGCCCTCTGCATGGGGTCATAGCAGACAGCACATAAGTGAATCAGGTCAGGGAACTGGTTGACTTGAGGGAGCTTGAAAATTGGGAGGGAGGACTCCCAGATGCCTAGAATGTCTGTACCATCTTTATGTCTGGCTTTGAGCTCATTTAACAGTTGAATGTGGAACTTGCATTTAGATGGGCTGTCCTCTGAGATTTGGTAGTCTAGGTCTGCCAAATCCTGCCACTCTAGCTCTCTCTGGGGGGCATTCAGGGGAGCAACATTGAGGGCTACTGATGCCATTGGAGTGTCCATGTTTGCTTGGATGCTGTTTGACAAATAATAAAGGTGCTATCTGAGAAAGGAAGATTTTGAGGAATGCAGGGTTGCAGGGTAGGTCCATAGCAATTGGAATACTGTTTGGCTCTCTGAGAAGGCTATTTATCGTGTTTAGCAGACCTCTCTTTGATAATTAGAAGCAGGTTATGGACTCCGGTTCACGACTGCGCGAACGGAAAAAGGGTTTTTATTGAAAATTCAGTCCGAAATGGCTCTACTAGTGAAATTCGACCATCAATTGTTCAAAAGGGAGCTGGGTATGCGTGGTTTTATGGTAATTTATTAAGCTTCTGCCGTGTTCAGGTGTTTTTAGAATTCACAGAGAAAAAACCAGGTTTGCAGGGAGGTTTCACGGACAAATACATGTTTAATGGATTGCTTGGGTCGGAACAGCAGTTGGGTGCACGCTCTGAAGCTCTGTGGTTGGTCTGGAATCAATTGGCGAATTGTTCGTCGTAAGGCGCATGCAGAGAGTGTAGAGGTGATTTTATAAAAAAGTGCAAAAAAACACGTAATTTTGGAAAAATATGGCTTTTTTGGCTTATTGGTGCGCTTTTTAAATGACGTCAGCAAGTGGGTCCGGGTCGGATGACGTCAGCAGGAAGTCATCAGGTGATGTGGCGGCCTAAGACCGGTCCACGGGGGAGGTGAGGTGGCGGCCAGGTGGACGAATAGAGGACAGGGTGCGCGGTCGTGGCGTTGACAAAAGGGACAACAGGGATGGTGACGCAGGTGGACAGATGTCTTCATATCGGGCCCCCTCCTATACGGCAAGGAATCTGTCAGAGGGGGCTCCGATGGACTTTGGGAGCGACGCGTGGATCCGCATGACATCATCATCTGACAGATATCGGACGATATCTATCAGACGTCTGGGCCCCTCCGGAATCCACGACGACCGTTGGATTTAAGGTGCGAGATCTGACGGGTATCGGGCAGGGGATATGCACGGAAGATATGGTCAACGACGGTTATCTGTCGGACATCGGGCCCCTCCAAAATCCATGATGACCGTAGATCTGGAAAGGCTTGATCGGACGTATATCGGGCCAGCAAGCTGCACGGAAGATATTGTCAACGGGCGGCTTAAAATAATAGTATTTATTGGTAACTGCGCTTGGCTAGACCCTTCGGGTTATCAATAATTTTCAATGGTTTTTCAATGTTTTCTTTTATAAGCCCGAATATACTTGACAACTTTAGAAAAAGGCGAAAATAAAGGTTTTCATGAAATTTTTCGCATAACATAGATCAAAGACAAAACTTTAGGATAGGCGGGTTTAATAAAATTTTATGAAAAAGGCGCATGATGGCTCCTGACCTTAGGATAAGGCGGGGAAAGTGGATTTGATCGTATTTTTGCCTTTTAGTGGGTATAAAGGTGCAAAAAAGGGTTTTTTAAGGGTTTTTTAGGCAAAATGGAGAGATGGCTATGAAGGTAGGCTCTGATAGAGAAAAGGGGTTAGGCTTGGGTTCTTGAACTTAACCAGGTGTTAATCCAATGCCCTAGTAGTGAAATTTATGGCCTTTTAATGCCAAGGAGGGGATTTTATTACATTGTTTAGGTATACACCATGTGTATAATAGTAGGGAGAGAAAGTCATAGGGACTAGATAATTAGAGTTAGGGTTATATGGGGGAAGAAGGTGATGCGGAGTAATACTACTAAGTTTTTTTGGAAACACTTAGTTTAAAAGAGTAGATTCAAATGAAAATTTTTTGCACAGAAATGTGGCTTCTAACGCCATTAGGAACCAACTAAACCTTGAGTCTCTCTTATGGACACAATTGTGAAGGATTGTTAGTAATGAGTGGTAAAGAAAGGGAAAAAGGGCAGTTAGACATGCTTCACTGTGTTGTTTTGCTTGTACTTGGTTAGCAAAGTACACCTTGGAAGGAACACCATTTCTGTAACCCCATCTACCTACCCAACTATTTTGCCTAGCATTTTTTGTTTCTTCTTGGAGGGTGCACTTGGACTTGCAAACCCCTTATGTGCCTTTTCTTTTCCATTGGCTTTTTGCTTTCATTTCCTATCTAGTGCTACCCTTATTTCTTCCAAGGCCCCAGATTAAGCAGTTGGGAACCTTAGTTTCTCTGCCTAACTACTGGTCTGCCAAGATTAAACAGTTTGGACAGATTCCTTTCTCTAATCTACAACATAAATTGAAAACATGGCATGATCCCGATTAGAGTGTTGGGTCATCCATCAAACTTTAATAGGCATGAAGGCATGTACACACCTTATCTTTCCTTGCAAATATGGAATCTTTGTAGCAGCAAAGTAGAGCATATTTGGCACTTGAATTTGCCAATCATGAAATATGAAATGTATTGGTATAGGTATCCAACACTACTATAGTGATTTCAGATTGTAACCCCATGACCTACATCCTTTCACGACAGTTGCTGGGGGGAAAGTACTCAAAGTGGATCCCGATCCTCCAAGAGTTCGACTTGGAATTTACTGCAGCCAAGTCCAAGAAAACACTCGTTTTCGCTGAACTTTTATGCTCCTTGCCATCCGCCGCTACTTCCTCGCAGATAGAGGAGTCAATTCCAGATGAAACTCTTTTGCTGATCAGTACCCTCGATCCATGGTATGGGGACATAATTGTCTATTTGCAGACGTCCTCCTTCCGCCCCGAAACGTCGAAAGACACTCATCGATGGATTCGTCACCAAGCTCATCCATATCGCATAGTTGGGGACACCCTGTACCGCATTGGGGTTGATTCGGTTCTTCGTCGGTGTCTTACCTTCGAAGAAACTGAAAGAGTTCTAAATGACTACCACTCCGGTGCTTGTGGTAGTCACATGTCTGGATATGCCACCACACAAAAGATCCTTCATGCTAGCTACTTCTGGCCTTCCATCTTCAAGGACTGCATTCTTGCCGTCCGTTCATGTCACGAATGCCAGATATACCAGTGGAAGATGCGTGTGCCTGCTGCCCCGCTGCACCCTGTTGTGACCGTAGGCCCCTTTGCTAAATGGGGCATCGATTATGTGACATGTAACCCTCACTCGACCGGGGGGCATGGTTACATCATCGTTGCTATCAATTACTTTACAAAATGGGCCGAGGCGATGCCCACATTGTCCGAAGACGGTCATACGGCAGCGCAGTTTCTTTTCAACCATGTTATCTCTCGGTTTGGAGTTCCACAAGCCGTTGTTACTGATCACGAAAAAAATTTCCGGAATCACATGATGGTCGAGTTGACAACCCAACTTGGACTTAGGCATGATAGTTCCTCCCCATACTATCCTCAGGCGAACGGTCAGGTTGAAGCCGTGAACAAAGTCTTGGTCACGATGCTTCAGAAAACTATTGGCATGCACAAGTCCAATTGGCATTTGATGTTGTTCTCCGCGTTGTGGGCCTACCGGACCTTCGTGAAGGATGCCACCGGTTTCACCCCTTTTCAGCTAGTATATGGACTGGAGGAAACCCTTCCCATTGAGTGTGAAATTCCTTCACTCAAATTAGCTGTCGAGTTACTTCCCGAGACCACTCCTATAGAAGAGCAGCTTCTTTACCTGGAACGACTAGACGAGACACGTCGTCTAGCCTCCCTCGCTATCGAAGCTCAAAAGAAGCGAGTGAAAACTCACTTCGATAACTCTATTAATCCTCGCTCTTTCGTCGAAGGAGACTTGGTACTGCTCTACGATCAGGCTAATTATAAGCTAGGAGTAGGAAAACTTGAGCCAATGTGGCATGGGCCCTACATTGTAAAACGAGTTCTACAAAGAGGTGCCTATGAGCTGATCGATTATGAAGGCAATCCCCTGGACAGGCCCCGTAATGGGATGTATCTTAAGAAATATTACACCTGACTCCAGGCACTCTCTCATTTATTTTTTACATGCATATGATTTTTTACAGTGTGTTTAGTGTGTGTGCGTGTTCATTTTTTTTCGTCTTAGTGTGTCAGCATGATAGCCACTTATTGTGTCTTTTGCTTCTGAACAGATGTCTGGATCACCTTACGTTGGTTTCGCTGATGGTGCTTCCCGCAGTACTCGCAATCTGTCATCTGCAGCATGGGTGATCTATGATCCTCATGGTGAGTTAGTAGACATTCAAGGTGTGTGTCTAGGTTGCACAACAAACAATGTAGTTGAATATAGTGCTGTAATTGAATTATTAGCCGAGGCGATTAACCTCGGAATCCACTCATTGGTTGTAAATTTAGATTCACAGCTCGTAGTCCACCAACTCAATGGAAAATATTCTGTCAGAGATCATCACATATTAAGGTTGTATTTACGTGTTAAGTTATGAGAAAGAGATTTTGATTATATTACTTATCATCACATTCCAAGAAGACTTAATGCTGTAACTGATGCATTGGCTAACTATGTATTAGACAGACATTTGCGAAATATGTAAATCAACAGAACATGAGAAGCATAAGATACAATAAAACACCATGTATATACATATAGATATATCATGTGGCACACTAAGGTGCTCAAAAAATAAAGTGTACATGTCTAAAATAAAGCCGACATTCTCAGTACATCTGAGACGTGTGTCTCTCAAAACAACAGTGGAAAATAAAACCTAGGCGTCTACTGCGGTGGGTTATGCTCTCTGTAGCATGCCACCTCTCGTGCCACCCACCTCAAAAGGCGGTGCATCCTGGGTTCTACACCCACTGTATGGATCTGTGCAGCTAGGGGGACCTCCTCGATCCCCTGGTAATCAGGGACTCCTGCCAGCAAGCCCTCAAGATTGTGTACCATAGTCTCTGTCTAGTCGCCTCCTGCAGGAGCCAAGGCCAAGATGGCAGCGCCTTGCCCCTCTCTCCGTGCCTCTGGGGCCAGGCCAAGGGGTCTCACGGGTCCCACATCTGCACAACATAGTATGTATTAGGACATGTACATGAAAAAATTCAAAAAACATTATAAAGATGAAAAATAAAAAAGAGATCAAGGGTTTACCTCCATCGTCCCACTGCTCTCCCACGGGCAATGGCATGTCAGGATCACCACGGAAGTCGATACCGGCATATGGCCAGTCCTCAACGAAGATAACCTGGCAATCTAGCCACTCTCGGAAAAAGACACCCCACGACACTGAGCGACCGCCACCTCCACGTGGCATGACCCAGGACCATTTGGTGGCCCTCGTCTCCTGTGTATTGTTGGGCGGATCTACCACCATGGTCTGCAGCCGAAGAGCCGGCACCCGCTCGAACATGAGCAGAAGCAAGAGCGATCCGTAGCCAAACTGCTTCGACTCTCCACATTGACAGTTACTCAATTGTCTCTTCATGTTGTTGGTCACAGCTGCTGCCCAGTTGAAAATCGTGGGCTGTAAACACTCGAGAGCTAGTAACAGGTTGGCCTTTGAGGCCTCATGGTTGTCCAGACAGCCTACTGCCCGCGTCACTAGGAAGAGTATAGTATGAAGGACTATGTTGCCATTGGGTCCAACACCCACTGATGGGATGCTTGCCTTCCCACTCCGTGTCTTGACCGCCTGTGGGCACACACGGGCCATCAGCTGATCAAGCATCTCACCGCTAGGTCACTGCCCCTCCAGGATGGGCATCACGCCTCAGCGAGACAATCCAGTCAAAAAATAGATGTCTGTGGAATCGAACTCAATGTCACGACCACAGATAGTGAATTTCCCATCCACTGGGTTCCAGGCTCTGATTAGAAGCTCTAGGAGGTCTGGCCGAGCCCTCAAGCGCGGGGTAAGGAAGAATTTGAGCAAACCGGATGCCCGCATTGCATTTCGGCATCCGGCATCGGCAAAAGCGACCACATCTTCATTATCATGGGCTCTCTCCTGCCATACAAAGGCCATTATGTCCTGCAAGATCACCCAAAAAACATTAGGTTTCCATCATTTAAAGATTGTCCATTTAATTTAAAAAAAAAATCAATCTTTGCGGCGCTAGCGCAACTGTTTCTAAAACAGCTGCGCTGGAAATGGCGGCCCTGTGTATTTTTCTCTGGGTCAGCGCGGAAGGACACGAGTTTTCCGCGCTAACCCGAAAAGTGGTGTATGCTGGTAAAATCGGTCAGCACGGACCCGATGGGAAAATCCGCGCTGACCGAGAGCGCACCTACGCTCAAAAAATTTGGCCAAATGGCCAAACCCTATGGTGAAAATGCTTAGAAAAGGATTCAAAATGGAGCGCAGGGCAAGAGGGACCTACCTGGAGTTAGCTGTCGGAAGAACGACATCCGGATGATGAAGAATTCGCTCCGTCAACTTCGTAGTTCTACAACGTTCTCCAAAGCTCAAATGGTAAAATGGTAAAAATGATTTTTTCACCCCCCTATTTATGGTAAAAATTTCTAAATTAACCTTATAAAAGTGGGTTTTATCACCTTTTATCATGAATTTAAGCCTTGATGTCGGTATATTATGCCTTGATGCATGTTTTACTATGTTTTTCGACATATCGAACGGGTTTACACGGGTGTTTCTCTTGTGCAGGTCTTCGGAATCAGCGAAGTCACGGTGGATTTATATACACTTGGTCCCAAAAATGTCGTCTTTAAGCTCTTTTTTGACAATAAATGAG
Organism: Pinus taeda; assembly: GCA_000404065.3. NCBI lineage: Eukaryota > Viridiplantae > Streptophyta > Pinopsida > Pinales > Pinaceae > Pinus > Pinus taeda. Next base: position 46,361 of record APFE030121532.1, read on the forward strand.
AAAAGATAGCTGAGCCTCCTTTCATCTCGTCAAAAGGAACGAGAGGTGGTCACTTTTAAAGATCTTTTTCGACTGTTTAAACCAACAAAGATTGCCGGGTGTTTGTCGTTTCGCACTCGTTATTGGTTCTAAAATGACGTGCTTCTGACCTCTTTTTTACTTTTTCGGGTCAAAGCCACTATTTACGAAAAGTACTCCTCTTTCGTAATGATCAGGCGGTTCTTTCGAGCATCGTTTTATACTTTTTCGGGCTCGAGAGACACAACTTTACGAAAAAGCACCCCCCTGGAGTTTTCTTTTCCACTGTATTTTCAAACTCTCTAAACATGAAAAGACGCCGAGTTCTTCCTTTGTCAGACTCGTTAAAACATAATGACATCGGACTCCGTCGAAATGACGCCCCTCAAGCATATGCTATCCCCATCAAGCTTTTCATCCAAAAATAACTGGGTACTCGCCAGAAATGGTGGGGGAAATAAAGAATCGTAATCATCGTCATCGACAGTATGTTGCTCTTGAACATGGCACTGTTTGCATCGTGTCTGGGTGGGGACATCTCATCTCGCTTCACTTTTGCCTCCATGGGTTTGGGTTATATTATTTGGCCGTTCATCTGCTCATTGTCTTTTCATTACAACCTTTGATCATTTGACCCCAAATACTGCCAAATCCGTCATTGTGCCGCCGATATGTTCAAGAGAAGTTGGCCTCTGCAAGTATAACCTCCCTCTGATATTTCACACAAAACATATTGTCTCTTTCCGTATCGTGTCGATGATGTGGGAAACATTATGGCCCACCTTCGACAAGATCACTTCCTGTCGACTTCAACTCATTATCCAGGCAAGTGACCTAGGGACTCCCTTCTGGTACCTTGGAGCCTGCATGCCTCAATGGCAGGTTCTTTGTGTTCGACGTGAGGTTTTCATCATTGGCCTCCGATAAGATGACTCTACAGGTGTTCGACACCGGATCATCTATTCGCACGCCATGGATTGTACCTATAGTACCTTGAGGACCATCGTCATTATTGGTGGCCCCTCTCGTGTTTGTTAACAACTTTCATCAATGGTTGGTAATCAGACGATGTTCAAGCATGTTCGACTTCGACTCCTATATTCACATGTTTGGACTTGTACTTTGTTCGGGTTTGGATGGAGCACAAGACCCTGGTTCTAGTCCATTGTGGGCCAGGTTGCGATTTTGTGGATCATTATTACATGACTCATTGATGGATGGCTGCGCCCATACCTAAGTCTTTTAGGATGGCTGCGACCATACCTCTATCATCATGGTCTCTTCAGCTGGGTGGCTACGTCCATACCACAGACCTTCTTCGTATGTCTTTTGGATGGTTGCGCCCATGCCTAGACTACATGTAATTGAAATATCAGTTGTATCTATGTGCAAGTTCTTCCTAGTGGTGTTCCGGTTCAGCAGTTTTGTAAAGCATTTCACCCCTCCCACTCTCTTTAGGGGGCATCTATTACACAGTAAAATGTCACTGTCTCCTTGTCAGTCTCCCTACTGTGTCATGAAATCAAATCCATCATGCTCATGCTCTCTGAAATGGCCAAAAAACCCTCTTTGCCTAAGTTTATTGGATCATCGCGACTATTATTAAAATAACCGTGCTGACTGGCGGATGATAGTGTAATTGGTGCGCTGTCAGCGTGGAAGCACACGGGTCTTCCGCGCTGGTCGAATTTCATAGCCAGTGCACTCTTCGCCTGTATAAAATCGTGCTGACCAGACCTCTTCTGTAATTGAGATGCGATGCCAGCGCGCCAGCCCAGTTATGCACCCGAGTTGATCCTGTTTGGGCGAGTTTTTTCTAATAGCCAGCCTTCCAGATGACTCCAGACCTGGTTGTTGGCTTTGTAAAGGTCGCCCTCCTTTCTATGGCATGTCTGTCCGCCTAATAACCCACCTTTCTTGGGAATAAGCTCATCCTTTCACTATTCATGGAGACTCCTTCTCCTATATAAGCCTCCACCATTGCCATGAGCAGCTAGTTTGGAACATATAGACTTTGACATAGAGGAATTCATAGTGCATTAGTGCTGCTCTTAATAGGCATTTGGTGTGTTAAGTGTGGATTGCTAGAGAGCTTAAGGAAGGTTATCAAGTTTGTTGCCTTGTGTGAGAGAGAGAGTTATTTGTCTTGGGAGATCTACCTTCAAGGGTGAATGCTTATGAGACATGCTGGTTGGACCCTCTAGAGAAGGACTTAGCATCAGAACATTGGTTGTACCTTTCTCTGTTTTGATTAATCAAAGATAGATGACTACTGTTATGGTTCCATTCTCATTTGTCTTATGATGGTTAATGTGAATTACATCCTTTTTGACTGATGTATAGTTGCTTTTACTAGATTTTACGCTTGTGTTTGTCTTCTCTTTGCTTGTGCAGGTGTCCGCCCACGAGGATAGTGGAGGATTGTGATCGGCTAGAGTGAAAGAGCAAGAGCAGCATCTCTTCATCAAACATAGCGTTAGAATCCAAGTAGGTGCTCATTACCCACTTGTTAATTGCAATTAGGAACTTGCAGAGTAGCATTGATTGATTGTTGCTAGACCCGTTCTGGGCTAGTAGGGATTGCCTCTATCCATAGAGGGGATTTACCTCTCCAACACACCTAATGAGGGCGAGTGATTCAGTGATTGTGACTGAAACCCAGGGGGCATGCACCCTAGTCTGCTTCGGCAGGAAAACTTCAGGCATAGAGTAGGTTTCCGCGGAGGATATATGACTAGTCTGATACACCCATCCATTTAGGAAAATGGGATTAGACTGAAATAATGTACCTCCATTAGAAGGTAGGCCTTTCCTGATAGAACAAATGTTTTGTCTGCAAATTGAAAGGTAACCTAGAAACTCTACTTCGCTATACCCGGGGGCATGCAAACACTTTTGCATGAAAGTGAAAAGCGACCATTTATTTTCTTAGTTTGTAGATTATTAACCCTTTAAACTTGTAGGATTGGTTGTTCCTAGCTTACATAAAGAAAAGATGCAGAGAAAAGTTTCGAATGGTGCAAGCTCCCTAAAAATTGAACCTATCAATGAAACATCCTTATTATACGACTGGAATGAGCAGTTTTAGGCCAAGTTCAAGCTCGTTAAAAATTAAACCTAAGAAATGAGCATATGTTCCACCAAAGTTTAAGCTCATTAAAAAATGAACCATCCTCCGGTAAATAACCATTGCGAACGCATTATCATCAGCTTTTGAGCCTTGGTTGTGTTCTTACCATCACCTCCACTCTGTTTTAGTCGATCATACACCTCCATTTGATTGTTTACCCTTTTGAGGAACAGCTATAATGAGTGATTCTGTTAGCCATCCTCTTGACACTGCCATGATTGGAAAGTTCCAAACCTTACCTGGAACCAACTGCTACTCGAAAATATCACACGTTCCTCGAAAAATGAGTCTCCTTTAAGCTCTTTTCATCTGACTCGTAAAATATGAAAAGATTGCCAACAAATTGGCCTCTCTAGCTCATTAAAACGATCGGAAGTGTTATCCCTCCTCTAGATTTTAATCTTTTTGGACTTGAGGGATCATTACACAGAAAGATCGAGCACTTGTCTTGTTCAGCTCGTTAAAACTATCAAAAATGCATCCCTTTCATATTATTTTATACTTTTTCGGACTTAAGGGATTATATGAAGAAAAAGGATTACTGGAGTTTCCTTTCCGTCCCTTTTCAGAATCTCTAAAATTGAAAAAGGACCGAGTTATCTTTGTCATTAAACTCATTAAAACCAATAGCGATAAACTTGTCCATGCAGACAAGAACAAGTTTCACTGTCGCTAGGCTTGTTAAAACATAGCGACGGGTTTGCCCAAAGGGAAAAATATATAACAAGAATATGTTATCCTCCTCAAACTTGACAAAAATAAAGAGGTACTGGTCAGCAATGATTGGAGAAAAATTGGGAAGAAAACTTGAAGAAACTTTATTGGTAGCAAGTCACTCTTGAACATGACACTTTCACTCCATCACCATGATTGAGTCAGGTTGGGTTATTCTGTTCATCTATCATATTACCATTGGTCCACTGTACCATCCATTTTTAGGGTTAACACTACCAATCCATTTCAGTGTCGCCGATATGTTCAAGAGAAGTCGCTCAGAGTATTCACCAATCCAGCTTGTGTCTCATCCACTGCAATACCTTCACGCTTCATTATTTCATGACCGACACCCTGAACCTTGTGTCATCAGATCATTTTCACCTCCACAAAATCATTTGCTCCATTCTATGTCGTAGATGTGGGATTCATTAAGGCCCTCCTACGACGGGTCACTTCTTGTCAACTTCATCTCATTATCCAAGAAGTCTACCTAGGAACAACCCTTTCAATACTTTGAAGCTTGCATGCCTCAATGGCAAGTTTCTCACTTCCAACAACAGGGTTACATAAATGACCTTCAACCAAGTCCCATTTTCACACCACACGAATTGTACTGTCGTACCTTGAGGGTCATCATCATTATCAGTCACTCCTCTCGTGCCTATTAACAGCTTACATCATTGGTTAGTAATCAGGCGATGTCTTTCCATGTTCGACTCCAAAACATCTTCTCACATGGATCGACTTGTACTTCGGGCGAAGATTGAACGAGTTTGAAGACCCCGGATCTAGTTTCATCCATCCAAGCTGTGATATATTCAAGAAAATAAAGACATCAAATGTACATCATTGCTACATAGATGATCATCCAAGTCAAAGGATGATAGCTCTATCAAAGTCATCAGTCTTCTACCCAGACGGTTGTCTATTCTATGTACATGAAAATGAACTTATAAAGTTGAGCATGGGAATGCCCACCTCAGCTAGATCATGAAAATATTATGAAGATAATGTATTGTATTGTATTTTATTACAGTTCGCCTTCCAGTTTGAAAAACCTCGGATCCTCATGATAAAGCATTTCACCCGACATCAAAATATTTACGACCTCATGCTTTAGGGGGCAACTGCTATAGAAATATTTGGGCACTGCAACCCTAATCATATATGTCCATAAACCAAGGGCTTCTGAGTCCCTAAAAGTGTTGTTTCACACGCTAAAGCAACAAGGTCAGCTGATTACATCATCTCCCATAAGTTCTCCATGACAAACTGCTCAAAACTGGTCAAAACTAGACCATCTCACCTGCTCCATGGTCAAAGTGTGATGCATCTCACCTAATGCACACAGGGGATGCGATGCATACTGAAAAGCCCTTCTATGGGGTGCAATGGGCAAGAGTAGACAAATGGAAGAGACAATTTGCAAGGTGGATGATCATGGAATCTTCTAGAAACTTCTCCTGTGACACTTGCCTCTTTGAATTCACCCAGGGATGAGTAAGAGATCATGAATCTCCAAGTGGAACCAAGAACTATCAGAGAGAGGACATTAATCAAAATCCCAGAAGCTGACTCACACCCTTGTAAACATCTATATATGGGTCCCTCATCCCAGAGATCCAAAGGCTGTAATCTTGTATTTTGTAAGGAAGTGTTGTTGGTTTCTTAGTGAAACATCATAGTGTTGGTTGATCTAAGCTTTTCATGAGGTGAAGAAGGGCTTTCATGCTGGGAGGATGATGTTGAGTCAGATCAATGGGTTGTAATCCTCTCTTCTACTCTTTCTATCAATAAAGCTATTTAAGTTTTCTTCCACATTCTTGTATGTTTCATGATATATGCATTTGTGTGGTTAATATATATGGTCCTATATTTTTTGTGATTGTAGATCTCTTTGCTTTGAAGGTATTATGCTACTTTGACTTTACAGGTGCTCTTTGAATCGGGGTAAGCAAGGAAGGAGCAGCAAAAATTTGTCAGAGGGGAGAGGAAACAAGCGAGGAACCAAGCGAAAGATTGAGGTTATTACTCTTTTCTTCTCTCCTATCTACTTCTCATAAAAGAAAACGAAAGTAACTTTAATTTGTTTGTTTCTAAGATAGCTAACCATCTTAGTGGGACTAGCAACTCTGAATGGACACTAGATTTCCCGATAACAAGAAGTTCTAAGTGTTCTCGGGTCTTAGCATAGGTAGAGGCTCTGTAGCTGAGTACGCATAGGCCTAGGGTGGAAGTTCGCAACTGAGTGCGCAGACTACTATAGCTGTGTGCGCAGGGTGGAGAGAGTCTATACTAAAATTGAGATATCAATAAAGAGAAGTATTCTACAAATCACTGTGTATCTTGTCTTTGTTTAATGCATCTAATTATATTATGTTATGATTTGGTTTTACATTATAATTCTTATTTGATGTGCAAATGTATCTTATTATATTTGTTAATTGAACGCAAGCAAGAATATAGGTTTATGCGAAGATAAATGTAAATGCATGGTAGATTAAGTAACACTTAAGATAACTTGGGAACTTATATAGTAACCACAGGGGCGCGTAAGTGCCTGGACCTATGGTTAGGGCTACATGAAGATCAGTCGGATACCTTCATAGAGTTACTGAAGGACAAAAGAGAAGGAACATCGATAAGCCTAAAGGCTTATCGATCTACACAAAGGCAAGGTCAGGAAGTGTAGATTGAAATCACCATTAGGCTTAGAGACTAATTATCTTCTATATTCAAAAGTATCATTGCATTGGACCCCAATTCATAATAGGGCAGCAACACCACCCGTAAAATATATGTTGCAGGGGCTGTCCAGGGGGGTGGCTATGACCTTTGGGAGCCTCCCCTGGTGGGGGGATCGGGGATAGTGCCCCCAAAGCTAAAAATAGATGTAAAAGTGCCTTGTAAAATGTTGTAATTTTGTATTCAATCCGATCCATTCATTAGGCGGAGATCTAAAGGTAGAAGTTATGTTTAATTTAGGATTTTTTGCCCTAGAAGACAAACCCTTACTATATATGAGGGAATTGTATTGCGTCCATGTAGATCTGTATTTTGAATGAGGAAGAGAGAGGAAATTGACAGTGAGAGGGAATTACAGTGGATCTGTTGTAGGTTGTATCTCTTCCGTTTGTTGGATGATATAAAAGAAAGGACTGGTTGTTTCTCCATGGACGTAGCCCAAACTGGGTGAACCATGTATATCTGTGTCTCTCTTGTTTTATGTGTTTTCTATGTTTATATTTCTACAATATATTTTATGTATTTCGTTGCACTGTAATATATAATTTTCTAACAACTAGTATCAGAGCCGAAGGTCTCTTTGGATGATAAACTTGCAGGAGAGAAGGGCTCTTGGTTCAAGTGGGAGCAATGGCGGAAGATGGTAGGTTTAGGGTCGAAAAATTTAACGGCCAAAACTACCAGCTATGGAAGATGCAAATGGAAGATTATCTGTATCAGAGAGATCTGTACCAACCATTGAGTGGAAAGGCAAAGAAGCTGACGAGTATGACAGACACAGAATTGGAAAGTCTCAACACAAAGGCACTTGGAATAATACTGCTATGCCTAGCGACGTCGGTAGCGTTTAATATTTAAAAGGAAATGACAACATAAGGTTTAATGTCGACATTAGCCAAACTATATGAAAAACCCTCATCCTCAAATAAGGTATTTCTTATGAAGCGTTTATTTAATCTGAAGATGTCAGAAGATGGATCTATTTCTGATTATTTAAATGAATTTAATAGAGTTACCAGTTAGTTAAGTTCTGTAGGGGTAACTTTTGATGATGAAGTTAGGGGTCTGTTATTTTTGTGCTCATTTCCAGAAAGTTGGAATGCTTTAGTTATGGCCATTAGTAACTTTGTCTCTGGATCTAGTACTTTAAAGTTTGATGATGTTGGCGGTGCAATCCTTAGTGAGGAAATGCAATGGAAAAGCTCCGGTGAGACATCAAGTAATGCTTTGACTGCAGAGACTAGGGGAAGAAAAATGGAAAGAGGAAAGTTCCCTAGATATTGTAGTAAGTCAAGAAAAGGCAGATCCAACTCTAGATCGGGGATAGTGTGCTAGAAATGCGAGAAGAAAGGACACCTGAAGAAAGACTACAAGTCTTAGAAGGGAAAATAAGGAGACGTGCAACAAGAAAACAATCATGAAGCGAATGTGACAGGTGATGTGTTGTAATATGCTTTGATTCTTTCATTAGAAAATATTATTGATGCCTGGGTGGTAGATTCAAGGGCCTCGTTCCATGCCACACCTAATAGGAAACACTTTCATGATTATGTTCAAAGAGATTTTGGACAGGTTCGATTGGGTGATGATAAACCCTGTAAAATCATTGGAATGGGTACAATTTTCATAAAACAACAAAATGGAAATCAATGGCTATTGAAGGAGGTA
>APFE030121532.1:54864-77062 GCA_000404065.3 Pinus taeda
TAGCCGTTCCATTTACTAGTACGTAGGCGCTGGCCTACTGAAGGCTCCAACCTTCACTCGTTTTCCAGCTGCTCCTGGAAGGGAGCTACAACCCCCTGGCTCTTGTACTGGCCAATATGTTTACAAGTACGTAGGTGCCAGCCTACAATCATCCAGGGACCACGTTTCATCAATTTTCAAACTGGATCCATAAGACAATCACTATTGCAATACAATCAATCTCTGAATCACCCAATACTGAAACCCTGTCACAGAACACAAACCAGAGCCCACAACTCTGCAACAACCACTAGAATCAACAGCAACCTAAAACACCAAATCTCATGATGCATACACTGCTTGGACGAACCAAACCTGCGTGTATACGCGCTTTTATCAAGGACAACCCGCGTACAAATCTGCAAATCTACCTCATAACTCTGCAGCTATTTCAGACATCAGAACAAACCCAGATCATAACATTCATACAATAACCATGCGTCAATAGATCTAGTCTATCCATACTCAAAACATATAAAGATAATCATTCCAAGCCTTGAGATCCCAATCCATCGTTCTTCATCCTTCACATGAGTGCCTCCTTGGTTCAGATCAAGCAAGGCATCACCAACCCATAACCAGCATCTAGATCTCACACTTTATCAGATCTTCATCACTTGCCCACTCTTGCACAATACTCTTGGCCTAATGATCTTCTCCTTATATAGTTTTAGGCTTCTCTCAATACCATGGTCCAAAACCATGACAAACCAATACCATGTATCCAATACTAGGGATCAAGACATCTGACGAGGTACCATGGTCCAAAACCATAGGTTCAAGTTCCAAGGACTAACCGCCACGGACCAAAGGTAAGTTTTCCAACATATACGCACCTTTCATTCTGTGAACCTGCGTGTGTACGTATACGCGCCTTTTGCTCTGATTACCCGCGCATATACGCACTTTCATCACGGTCAACCTGCGTATATCTCTCTTTTGATCTACTGCTCTAGACTGCCATCAGATTGAGTTTCCATCACCTGTATCAAACCTCTGAGTGAGTTGCCATCAAGGACAACACCTGAATCATAATGCCAACAATCTCGCCCTTTGGACTTGATGGAAACCACTATACCAAGTTACTCTCCCCCTTTGACATCAAGGGCAAAGGGCGGACCAAGATATTCTCTTCTTTGATAAACATTCTGCTGTCCATACTCCCCCTGAGTACATGCTGAAGTTTCTGATTAAGCTCCCCCTTTGTATATGCCAAGGTGTACCAATCTGTCCATGCTCCCCTTGACTGTAGGAAAGATCTGCAAAAAAATATGTTCTACAAGAAGAACATGACTCTATTATGAATGACCTTCTTATCACCAAGGACTCATACATTCGTCCATTTCTTAACCAAGTGAGAATATACAAATATTGACTCATCCACCCAACCAAATGGGGATATACCATGACTCATTACATCATCCATCCCATGCATATTGGGGTAACAGAATACATCATATGACTCACAAAGATCAAGGACCTACACAAGACCATGATAGTTATCAACAGCTACCATTTGATCTTCATTATAAGCATTTAGCATCCAGATCTGTAACCTGCAACCCATTCTTTTGATCAAACAGCAAGATGTATCATTTAGCTACATAAGCTTTATCAAAAAATTCTAATCATAATGCCAATAATGCATTATTTGAAGTATATGCTCCCCCTGAGCCTGTGCCAACCATTCCATATCATGACTGAACTATTTCAGACTTTTGTACTGCTGCTATCTTTCAGAACATCATATACGTGACTCTGCAGCATCTAACGCGCGTATATACGCGACTTGTCTTCATGAAATCCACGTATGAGATTTGGAACACTGATGTTCCACACTTCCAGCTACCTCTGAATCTGTCATGTCTGTGTACTCTGCTATGCCACATCTTTCTAGTTGTACTTCCTTTTTCTTCCATATCTTCAACTGTGATGATGTTTTCTTCTTTTGGTTTGGTGTCCACAATCTTCTCTTGCATTCCTTTGCTATGTGCCCAAGTTTCTAACATGCATAACATCTTACATGTCTCATATTCCTTCTATAGCAATCAACAGCCTTGTGACCAAACATATTGCAAGAAAAGCAATATCCCTGAAAGTACCTGGAACGTGATGATCTTTCTGTGTGGTCATGAACCCTTCTTCTTCTACATCTGGCTGCAACATGCCCATGATTATGACATACATAACATTCAACATTATTCATAGGAGGAGTAAAAGATTTTCGTTGAAGAATTCCTTTCCTTGGTTGATGATGAGATTGACCTTTCATTTCCTTGTTGATCATTTCAAATTTTGCAATAGAGTCCCTTGTCTTACTTTGTGAACTAGATTCACCTTCAATAGACTCATGAAAACCAAGACCAGTTTTGATAGCAGGAGACCGTTGACTACTAAGAATATCATCCAAAATCTTAGTACTATCTTGAAAACGTAATAGTTTATCCTTTTCTTCTAATTTACTTTTCAAGATGTTTACCTCAACTTGATGTTGTTCTTCCTTTTCCAGACATTTCTTCTTCAAAGTTTCTTCAGACTTTCTTCCTTCTTCCACTTGTTGCCTTAGTTTTTCATTCAGCACTTGCAACATTTGATGAACTCTGCAGGCACATTCCAGCTAAACTTTTAAGCTGATAATTTATTCTTTGAGAGCACTCTCCCTTTTGCTAGGTAGGTCTTGTTGATCTATGACTTCATTTTCTTGTCCATCTTCAATCTGAGGTGATTCAGAATCTGAACACTTACTTTCACTCCCCAGCAGGCTGTCATTGTTCCTTTGAGCTGTCTTCTTCTTTTGGCGTGCTTTCTTTCCCATTGTTCTACGGATCTCCTTCAAGCGATCAAGCTTCTACCAAAGGACCTGCTCTGATACCAATTGTTGGAAATAATATTGAGAGGGGGGGGTGAATCAGTATTATCATGTCAATGAAACTTTTTCATTTTTCATACTCAGATTCAAATACGCGACTTCGGTTAAGGATATCCACGTATATACGCGACTGTGTTAAATGCAACCAGCGTACATGCAGTAATATTATGATTCAGTTAACTTATCTTCAGTAAATGCATCAGAACATTATTAACCATATTAACAGTAATCAGGTGCAGTAAAACAGAACAGATCATCACACATAAAGATCACACATGAACACCATGATATAAGGTGGAAACCCAATGTGGGTGAAAACCACCTGCTGCAATTTGTTTCTCTCTTCCTTTAATAAGAAACTTCTTTTACATTGTACTGGTGCATTCCTTTACCAGTACGCAAGCTTCTACCTGCAGAAGGCTACAACCTTCTTCGCTCTTGTACTAGTCGTTCCATTTACTAGTACGTAGGCGCTGGCCTACTGAAGGCTCCAACTTTCACTCATTTTCCAGCTGCTCCTAGAAGGGAGCTACAACCCCCTAGCTCTTGTACTGGCCAATATGTTTACCAGTACGTAGGTGCTAGCCTACAATCATCCAGGGACCACATTTCATCAATTTTCAAACTGGATCCATAAGACAATCACCATTGCAATACAATCAATCTCTGAATCACCCAATACTAAAACCCTGTCACAGAACACAAACCAGAGCCCACAACTCAGCAACAACCACTAGAATCAACAGCAACCTGAAACACCAAATCTCATGATGCATACGCTACTTGGACGAACCCAACCTGCGTGTATACGTGCTTTTACCAAAGACAACCCGCGTACAAATCTGCAAATCTACCTCATAACTCTGCAGCTATTTCAGACATCAGAACAAACCCAGATCATAACATTCATACAATAACCATGCGTCAATATATCTAGTCTATCCATACTCAAAACATATAAAGATAATCATTCCAAGCCTTGAGATCCCAATCCATCGTTCTTCATCCTTCACATGAGTGCCTCCTTGGTTCAGATCAAGCAAGGCATCACCAACCCATAACCAGCATCTAGATCTCACACTTTATCAGATCTTCATCACTTGCCCACTCTTGCACAATACTCTTGGCCTAATGATATTCTCCTTATATAGGTTTAGGCTTCTCTCAATACCATGGTCCAAAACCATGACAAACCAATACCATGTATCCAATACTAGGGATCAAGACATCTGACGAGGTACCATGGTCCAAAACCATAGGTTCAAGTTCCAAGGACTAACCGCCACGGACCAAAGGTAAGTTTTCCAACATATATGCGCCTTTCATTCTGTTAACCTGCATGTGTACGTATACGCGCCTTTTGCTCTGATTACCCGCGTATATACACACTTTCATCACAGTCAACCTGCGTATATCTCTCTTTTGATCTACTGCTCTAGACTGCCATCAAATTGAGTTTCCATCACCTGTATCAAACCTCTGAGTGAGTTGCCAACAAGGACAACACCTGAATCATAATGCCAACAAGGTGAAGGCTGTGTAACTACTTTTACAGATAAAACCTGGAAGGTCACTAAAGGATCCCTGATAATAGCAAAAGGGGAAAAGGTTGGTACATTGTAATTATGCAATGGTATTTCTAATTCTGTTATTGCTTTAACCACTACCGGAGAAGATACGACATTGTGGCATCATAGGCTCAGGCACATGAGTGAGAAGTGGATGCAGAATCTTCACTCATGAAATTTGTTGCCAGGTTTGAAGCATGTTGATTTAAAATTCTGCAAGAATTGTGTTTATGGAAAACAGAAGAGAGTCAAATTCCTCAGATTTGGGAAAGAAAAGAAGAGCGAAAAATCAGAGCTTGTGCATACAGATGTATGGGGACCTGCTCAAGTATCATCTCTTGGTGGCTCTCATTATTATGTTACTTTTATTGATGATGCAACCAGAAAAACCTGGATTTATTGTATTCAAAATAAATTTGATGTATTTGATACTTTCAAGAAATCGAAAGCTTTGGTTAAAAATGAGACAGGAAAAATCTTGAAGTGTCTCAGATCAGACAATGGAGGTGAATATTGTAGCAAATAGTTTGATAGGTATTGTTCAAAGAATGGAATTCACAGAGACAAGATAGTTCCAAGAATGGTGTATCAGAAAGGATGAACAGCACAATCATGGAGCATGCAAGGTGCATGAGATTTTATGCAGGATTGCCTTTACAATTTTGGGTAGATGTTGTAGATATTGATGTTTATCTAATAAATAGAGGGCCTTCAAGTTCCTTGGATGGTGGTATTCCAAAGGAGAAATGGACAGGTAAAAAGGTAAACTACTCAATTTTAAAAACTTTTGGATGTGAAGCCTTTGTCCACATTAATAAATAAAATAGAACAAAGCTTGAGGCAAAATCAAAGAAATGTACCTTTATTGGATATGGTGTTAATGGTTTTGGTTATATCTTTTATGATTATGAAAAACACAAAATAATTAGGAGCAGGGATGTCATATTCAATGAAAAGGTTTTGTATAAGGATCAACTGCAGGAAAAGAAACAAGAAAAAGAAAACAGATAATACACAGTGCTTGATGAGATCATAGAAAAAGTGATGGTGCCCAAAAATCATAATGATCAACAACCAAAACAATAACTACAATAGCAACAAGCACCCCAAACACCTAAAAGTGGTGTTAGAATATCTACCAAGATATGTAGACCCCCTAAATGATACTCTCCTTCATTATATTATGTATTGTTCACTGATTCTGGTGAACTAGAATGTTATGAAGAAGCAGTGCAGGTAGAAACCAGGAAGAAGTGGGAGCAAGCCATGAAAGAAGAGATGGAATCCTTAGCACATAACCAGACTTGGGACTTAGTCAGGTTTCCTATAGCTAAAACAGCATTGCAGAATAAATGGGTTTACAGGTTGAAGGAAGAAGATGGAGGTAGAAAAAGGTATAAAGCTAGACTTGTGGTAAAAGGGTTTGTACAGAAAAAGGGTATAGGATTTGATGAGATATTTTCTCCTATTTTTAAAATGACTTCAATCATAACTATTTTAAGTCTAATAGCAGCTAAAGATTTACATCTTGAACAGTTAGATGTAAAGACAACCTTTCTCCATGGGGATTTGGAGAAAGAGATATATATGCAGCAACCACAAGTATATGAGGTAAAAGGTAAGGAGGAACTAGTGTGCAGGTTGAAGAGCTTGTATGGCTTAAAACAAGCTCCAAGGCAGTGGTATCTAAAATTTGACATGTTTATGTCTGAACAAGGCTATACTAGATGTCACTCTAATCATTTTGTTTATCTCAAAAATCAAAATGATGGCATTATATTGTTATTGTATGTAGATGGCATGCTTGTTGCAGGTTCTAACATGTAGGAAATAAATGTGCTTAAAAGAAAATTGGCAAACTCATTTTCAATGAAGGATTTGGGTGTTGCAAAACAAATCCTTGGTATGAGAATAACTAGAGATAGGAAGAATCACAAAACATTGTCTCAGAGTGAGTACATAAAAAAGGTTTTGAAAGGTTTAATATGTAGAATGCAAAACTAGTTAGAATACCTTTGGCTAGCCATTTCAAACTAAGGAAATGTCTCCCAAGACTCAGGAAGAAATGGTTGATATGTCTAAAGTTCCATATGCATCAGCAGTTGGAAGCTTAATGTATGCAATGGCCTGCACAAGGCCTGATATTGCACATGCAGTGGGAGTTGTAAGCAGGTACATGAAAAATCTAGGAAAAGAACATTGGATTGCAATAAAGTGGATTCTTAGGTATTTGAGAGGTACCACAAATCAAGCATTATGCTTTGGTGGTTCAAACATTACTCTACAGGGATATGTTGATGCAGATATGGCGGGAGATAGAGATAATAGGAGGAGCACCACAGGGGATGTGTTTACTGTAGGTTGAACAACTGTCAGTTGGGTCTCAAAACTACAAAGTGTTGTTGCACTCTCAACAATGAAAGCAGAGTATGTTGTTGCTACAGAGGCTAGTAAAGAAATGATTTGGTTACAAAGGTTTCTGGGTTAATTGGGTAAGAAGCAGGAGTTGGGTAGGTTATACAGTGACATCCAGAGTGCCATACATATTGCAAAGAACCATGCATTTCATCCCAAGAAAAAACATATACAACTCAAGTATCATTTCATATGGTCAGC
This sequence comes from Pinus taeda, assembly GCA_000404065.3. Taxonomy (NCBI): domain Eukaryota; kingdom Viridiplantae; phylum Streptophyta; class Pinopsida; order Pinales; family Pinaceae; genus Pinus; species Pinus taeda. Next base: position 61,957 of record APFE030121532.1, read on the forward strand.
ATTGGAAGATGGACAGTTGAAGCTAGAAAAGATACACACTAGCCAGAATCCTGCAGATATGTTAACAAAAGTTGTAACTAGGGAGAAACTGAGAGTCTGCTCAGTTTCAATTGGTCTTCAAGTATGATGAAGAAGATGAGAAATAGCCAGGTCTAAAGCAGAGTCATTGTCCAACAAATGAAGAAGCAATGGAGTTGCTATAATCAGTCTCCAAGTGGGAGATTGTTGGGTGTGGAGCTTGATTATCTTCTATATTCAAAGGTATCATTGCATTGGACCCTAGTTCGTGATGGGGTCGCAACATCGCCTGTAAAATATTCATTGCAGGGGGGATTCCAGGGGGCAGCGCCCCTGAAGCTAAAAATAGATGTAAATTTGCCTTGTAAGATGTTGTAATTTTGTAGTCAATCTAAGCCATTCATTAGGCGGATATCTAACAGTAGAAGTTATGTTTAATTTAAGATTTTTTTCCCTAGAAGGCAACCCCTCACTATATATGAGGGAATTTTATTGTGTCTATGTAGATCTGTATTTTGAATGAGGAAGAGAGAGGAGATTGAGAGTGAAGAGGGAATTACATCGGATTTGTTGTAGGTTGTATCTCTTCAATTTTCTGGATAATATAAAAGTAAGGATTGGTTGTTTCTTCGTGGATGTAGCCCAAACTAGGTGAACAACGTATATCTATGTCTCCCTTGTTTTATTCATTTTCTGTGTTTATATTTCTGCAATATATTTTATGTGTTCCATTTCTCTGTAATATATAATTTTCTAACAATCACATCCATCTTAGGGTGCAGAAACTTGGTTCCTACATCCCCCCATACTGATTCAGGTGAGACTTCATTCCATGCTCCGTGGGTTGATGCCAAAAGGGTCAGTTCAGGGCACTAACTAAGGAGGATCAACTGTACCCTTATCCGTACTACCTAACTACCCTATCGTACACATGAGTAATCTCCCCGAGTGTTGTTCTCGGTGTACTGTAGTAACAAGATGACCAACAGTTTACTACGGAAAGGTTTCAGGTGAGCCTAGGGGGCTTCCGATATACCCAGAGGTTACGTGGAAGACAGTCTGTGTGAGGTTCTGTCTAATGTGCTACTACTCGAAGGGGTACCCATAGGGGTTACAAGGGAGTCCAATAAGCATGACCACCTCTTGTATTTCTTGCGCGCATACCTCCCCAAATCTGCAGGTTTATGCGCTCAATGACAGATCCTGTGGTTTAAAGATGTTGGAACATGTCTCTAGCCAAAAAACATTCTGCTAAAAATGGAGATACCACCGGCCCTGGAAAGCACTTTGATACCACATGTTATGCTCTTGACCTGTGAGAAGATGCCAGAATACCAAATATACAAAGAAACACAACCCAGAACATAGAATAAAATGAGAAATAGCAGCATGTATTTTATTATTTAGAGATGAAATCAATGTTCACTTGCCTCTTCGAGGGGGCAACCTCCAATAGAATAGAACTCGATTACAAAATAAGACACGACACTCCTCAATGGGTAGTCTCTATCCATTATATAGGATTCATACATGCAATACCATGGTCAGTACCATGGTTCTCTTAATACCATCTATCTAATACCATGTCCCATTTGCAACTAACTATGGTCCCTTTCTTTAAATGCAGGTCAACCACTTAGAATTATTAATATGGGCTTTATTGACTCTTTAACTAACTATAACTATGACTTGACCCTCTTACATAAATAAGGGGGTTAGGGTTGGACCCTAACAACATTCTGTCCATGTACAACTCAAAGAATCCACACCCATGGGATGATAACCTTCCCTATGTCCAGCACATCTATAACTAGGCTCTCCATAGCTCGACTGGCCACAGCCCTTTTCAGGTGGGTTTGGGATTCCAGCCACTATGTCCCATTGATGTGACCATACCAATTGCAGCTACTTAGGTAGATTCGGTTGATGTCTAGTCAGAAGCTGATAAGGAAAACAACTTCATTGAGCAAATCCAATATATTTTCCAACAGTTCCATGACATTTTAGAGAAATCAAATTCCAAGTACAAGCAGCAACATAATCAACATCGGGTGCCACACAAGTTTCAGGTGGACGACATATTCTGGTTGCATTTGCAGAAGGAACGCCTTACCGAAGCCTATCATAAACTCAAACCACTCCAATTTGGTCCTTACATCATTATCAAGGTTGTGGGCGACAATGCATTTGAGCTCAACATTCCCCCATTCCTTGGCCCACACCCAGTGTTCAATGTGGACCTCCTTCGACCATACTTCCCACCATTGTTGGACACATAAGACATTGTAGAACAACTCACACCTAAAGAGTTAAATCCAGATTGCATGGAGAAAGCCACAACTGATCAAATCATGGACACGTAGATCAAGAACACTTGCTAGCAAAAGATCCAACTGTATCGAGTTGTCAAAGCAGGAAAATTCCTTCACCAGGGCAAGTGGCTCACCAAGGACCAAGTTCAGTAGGAGTTTCCTCATATCATGAAGGAACTCAATGCAATGGGGACCATTGCTTCCTAAGGGGTGAGGAATGCTCCAGGTGGATATTGGTGGCCACCTGCCAATTCCACTTAGTCTCCCATTGTTTCTTTCAGTTTTTCAGTTTCCTTAATTGTAGCAAGGTTTACTTTTTTTAGCAGTTTTTCGGGTCCTAAACGTTCGGAGCCATTTTGAGGTCGTAAACAACATTTTTTTGGCAATCTACCACCAACACTTTTCTGTCTAATATTGTATTTTATTTCGTAGTCCTCAGAGAGATATTTCGAATGGGTTATCATGCATGTCAAATGGAGGTAATATGACCAAGTCGCGACCCTGGGAATTTGGCTGTCCAACTCACCCCAACGGGGCCCATAAAATCTTCGTGTTACATCTCCTCGGGTTAGGGTTTTGGTTGTTTAGGGTTTGTTCTTATTGTTCAATAATAAAAAGGCCCTTGAGCCTCATTGTAACACATTTCAGAGGCATGTAGCTGCCACATCTCTTCTCAAAGATAAGCTACCATTGCCTGAGCTAGTCTTATTTCCATTCCGTTTGTAAGCATATTTCAGTATTTGATATTAATGAGTGTTATTTCTACTGCATCTTTGTATTTATGGTTATATCTGTAATTCGTTGCATTCTTGTTTAAATCCAAATGACCAATGTCTACGACTGTAATATCGCAAATGGAAAGCCTCTATTTCTCAATTATATTTCCATAACAAGTAATTTATACTCCCCATCTCCATGGATTATTGGGAGTGACTTCAATATTATCAAGTGTCTCAAGGAAAAGAAAGGATGAATCACAATTCTTACCAAGATATTTTGTAAGATATACCATCAAAGCCCTAAAATGGTCTCCATTAAAGTTCTCAAGCAATGAGTCCCCAATGCACACATGTGGATCAATGAGATGTAATACATGTGTGTGTGTGTGCTGACTAACTTAATACATTGTTCTAGTAACTCCACAACATAAGTATTTCGCTTCGTCACATAAATTGACTGTAGTGTGACATAATTAAACCAAGAATAGATATGAAACCCTTAGGCAACAAACATTCCCTAGATCCTCAATTAGGTTCTTAAATGATGAAGTGAAAATGCAAGGGGAAAAGAGGACTTCATGATTTAACTATCACAAACATGTGATCAAGTGTGACTAGGAGTGTATATATTGATATGTTTTCCAAAGAGGGAGTGAATACATGAGTTACCATTCATTGCACCTTATTTTTATTTCTTTTGCTTTTTCTTATATATAGGTCTTATGGAATAAGGTTTTCATAAGTTTGGCACAACTCATAGATATAACATTAACATGAATTTTTACTTCAACCTTAGAGTTTAGACTTAGATAAATCATTATAGTGTATCTTTAATGATTTTGGCTTACACTTTTTTATTTTCTTTCATCACAAATGACAAAAGGGGAAATATTTTGACACAAATGTCTAAATTCTTAATCATAAAGGCATCATGCAATGAAAACAAATTAATGATGTTATTCTCTATGCAAATGATGGGTATTCTTGAGAAAATCTTATGCTTGTAGATGTTTCCTCCCTGGTTGAGAGGGAGTGACAGTGGACACCATATTATCCATGTGTCATGTACTATGGCCAGGACTAATGGTTGTAAGCCTAGTAAAGACACCAGTAGGGATAATTTTTACTTTGACTAGGACTAACCGCCATAAGTCATGTACATTAATCCAAGATAAGAATAATAATGAGGATCGACATTTCCTAGTGTCAAATATTATGATAGTGGATTGAGAAATGAACATGTGAGGACATACCTCATGAACATCCTGGTAGGGTAAGTGCCCAGAGAGACAGTGGTGTCCAAATTTATGCTTCCCAACATTGTGTTCTAATCTAATGGAGAGATAGAACTTGTTAGTGAAGGAATTTCTATTTTAACAATGTTGGCTACGATGATGTAAATTGTTTCCCTCTCAGACAATTCTAGGTTAATTAATCATGCCAAATCATCTAAATTATTTTTTTGTTTTAACTTTTTTTGGATGAACAATGTTATGAACAGTTAAATACAGGTGCTTAAACCTTAACAATGTTGAATATAATGAAAGGGTTGATTGTTTGTCTCTAAATAGTTAACTGATTTATAGTTGGATGAACAACAGAGTTGAAAGGATTATAATTTACTAAATATTCAAACTGAGAATTTAGTTAATTGTAAGACAGAGCACAAGTAAACAATGTTTACCTACTCAAAAAAATGTATTTAATTCTATGAATATGGGTGTGACAATTTATAGATATAGAGGAGTTTATAATAACAGACGGTTTTATAAACTAATCTCTAGTTATTGATTATAACTTCACAGGGGATTTAAAATAGACTAATATTCAATTTAATATTACCCAAGGTTCTCCATTAAAACTTAAATACATGAAGAATAACATAACAAAATGAAAACATGAGAAAAACTCACAAAGAGACAAACTATTTGAGGCAAATCCAGAATCCTTTCATTAATTTGAAGCAAATCTCCAGTTTGATTACAATTCTGCTTTGAAAAGTTGATGCAAGGGTTCAAACCATAATAACTCAAAGGAAGACTTATTTATAAAATATATTTGATTTTCTAGAAAGATCCTTTAACAAAATATAAAAATAGTACAAAAATATAGGAATCCAAAAACTGCGGAGCTACTAGTACTATCTTCAAGGAATTTGTTGATGATATGGCACCCAAAATGTGTTGCCTCGTTGTTTGTTAGTTGGTGATGAAAGTTACTCAATGATTTCACACAACTAATCCCATCTATCTTCACTTGGTATAGAAAGATTAATTAATTTCCTATAGACTTCATCCACCTCGGTATACTTTTCAAAAGTAGGCTTATTGAAAAAGATATGTCTAATTTCATGCTTGATCATTAAATAAAAGTTCAAAGCCTCTAAGAAATCCTTCCCTGTAAGATGACCTTTGATACCTACAAATTTAGCTTTATTGTTTGCAATTGTATAATGATTTTGGAAATATTCCTCCAAATTGATCAATATGTCATTCGGTGCTATAAGTCTTGGAAATCCTCTTTGGTTAAGCAAGTTGAACTTCAAATGAAATCTTTGGACAATAGCTTTCAAAGTCTAGCACTTTGTCTCCAATTGAGTCATAAGATTCTTCTTATGCAAAACTTTCTTAATCTCTAAAATAGTTTATGTCTTATCTACAATATGAATCTCTTCTAATTTAGTTTTGGTTTTTGAATTCAACACTTTAATCATATTTGTGGCCTCCTCTGGTTTTTGCTTAAGTGTTGCTCTGACCTCTTCAATAGTTGTCTAGCATCTAGTAGTAAGCTCTTCCTGTTCGAAAATAATTTGTACAGAGGGCCAAACTTCAGTTATAGCTTGAATTATATCTGTCCAAATGTTTTCCTTGGCTTGGGCCAAGGTCCAAGCCATTAGTGATTCATTTTCCAACTATTGAATCTTCTTGGTTAGTATGTGGGACTTTTGCATCTCTTCTACATAAAGAGTGTTATTCTTTGTTTTCTGTGTCTCCATATTTTTGAATTTCTTCTAAAGTTTTTCATTTTATTATCTTTGGAGAGACAATTCCTATATGACTTTGTTTAGATCACCTTTTGTTGATGTAGACTCTGTTGTTGCTGATGTTGATTCCCCTGTTGTCCCTATGACTATGATGGGTATAGATGTGATTGGAGATATGGCCACTTGTGTAGACTCTTCTTGTTCCTTGAGCATGCTTTCAATCTTCTCCTCCATATTCTTTATTTTTATATTATTCTTAAAGATTAGTTTCAGCATTTATTCTTTATATTGCTCATTTTCTTCTATCTCTTTGGTTTGAGGATTCTTTGTAGAAGGTAATTTGAGTTGCTTCCTTAGTGTTGTGATATTTTCATTCTTCTTCTTGATGATGTCTTCTACAGCTTTAACATCAGTGAGATCATACCCAATCTTGATCACTAAATATTATAATGTTTTAACCCTATTATCCTTTGCCAAGGAGGACATGTTCTCTATCTTCAATTGTGGCTACACATTTGAAAGAGTTGTTCTCAACTTTGACAATTTCATGGCAATGTTAGTCATGGTGGAAAACATCATCTCTCCAGACTGTCGATGCATGTCCATTTGATCGATAGGATGTATTTGATTTGAATAAAAAAGAAAATATGGTTTTCTTGTGGTCTGAAGGAGTCTTCAGAAAAGGTACTTGGATCTGTAAGAATGCCATTTGCATCCTTCCCTTCTCACTGTCGAATGTTGTCAACAATCTATGCGGTGAAGTAGATGTCTACTTCCAGAATTGAGCATAAACATTGGCCTTCAGAGATTCATTCTTTTGCTTAATTTAAAGAAAATTAGTGAAAATGTTTGGTTCCTCTTGTTCACTTACTCATGCTGACTCTGTAATTTCCAATAGATTTTGTGAAACTGAAGATGAAGATGGAGTGTTAAGGACAGTTTCCTTTGATCCTGTAGAAACCTGTGAATCATCCAAATTGATAATTATGTGCTCTTTCTAACCCTGAACATTGGTAAGTTTAGAGTGAGTATTCTATTTATTCTTATAAATGACAAACTCCTTTGCACCCTTTGCTTAAGATGATGATTCTTCTCTCAGCCTCTTTTCCTGCTTGCTTTAAGAAGTGGGAGTCTAGAAGGTAGAAGTAGGTAGAATCTACTCTTCTGCTTCCTGAGCTGTGTTCTCCTCTCACTATTCTTCATTCCTATATTTATCAATCTCTGATCTTGGAGTGTGATTATAAGGTTTGGTTTTAAGTTCCACCATTAAATTAGAGATTATGGTGAATGGGTCATAAGACCAAGTAAAACTTGGTTGAAATCCCATCTGCTTAAGAATTGAATCAACTTCAATTCCTGCTATATTCTGGTATTACAAATAAAAGGTCCCACTTCGTAGTTGATCTTAAACTAAGACTTCTTCCTACCTGAAACAAAATGAAGCTCGTCCATGTTAATCATTTGCCTTATATATTTCAGAGAGAAAATTCTCATTGGAACATATTTAGGCAACTCATATGGGGCTAACTCATAGCCGTATACCCTAAACTCTGTGTAATTCTGGTAAAGATAACAGTGTACAGTCTTAGCTTGGTAACTTAGGTGCAAGATCCTTTTTATCTTCGAACTAATTCTTGGTTCACTCTGGCTGTTAAGAAGCTGTGCAAATGGATGAATAAAACAATCAATAAAATATGAAAATTTAAACTCAATTGGGTTTCTTCTAACCAATGAGGTCCAATGTATAACTAACTAATTGATTTTTTGATAATCCTTCTTGTGTAAAGTGATTAGTAGCATGTGTCCTTGTTGAAAAAGGAACATATGGACCAATACAGAAGAGTATTTGAACACACCTTCAGTTGTGATCTTCATAATCTGTTCATGCATATTTTCAACCATAAATTAACTGTAATTATACATGAATGTTGGCTTGTGCTCTTTGGAGAAGATGGATAGATAACCTAGAATAGGTTCATCTACCCATTAGTATTTTTGGTAACCTAACAGGAAAGAAACTAGGGAGATTATTTGTTTATCTCTCTCTAGAAACATAGAGGTTGGATATGGAGGATTCTTTTTCGGAAGTTCAACATCTTCTGGAAGAAAGATTTGGAAAATTTGAGCTCTTTAGGGGAAAGTAATTTTATGGTATAAATCCATGAGCACAACAGCAGAGAAATGGGTAAGGGATTCATTCTCAGGAATTAGCAGCATTTTGTTTATGGTTTTAGGTGTGATAGAAATTAGAATGTCTCCATTCTGAGCTACCACAATTCTTTGAAGGGGATTATACCTAGCCTGACACCACATAAATAAATCAAGGAATGAATGAGTTTGAGGGAACATGAACATGGGAAATAGGGATTCCCATGGATTAAGTTCATCCTCAAATCTTGGTAAGTTCTTTTTAGCCAATGGTGTAATTCAAACATATCAAATTCATACTCTGTGTTAGTGATCTTAAAAAACTGGGCTGCTAAAGGGATATGGTCAAGGTCTAGGGTATTAGAGGTTTTTGGATTTTCCTGAGGAGGGGTCTTGCTTCCAGAGGGATGGCCCTTTCTTTTGGGTGCCCTATTCTAAATAAATGGAGAGAAATAGTAACAGAATGCTGATAGTATGGATACCTGAACAAAGAGCAGTCTCTGTGAATAGTGGTGTCTAGTCTTTGCTTGAAAAAGCAAGCACAGTCTATAACATAAATTAACCAAAGATGATCTTAAAAACCTATAATTCAAACAATTGTGATGAAACCAAGGAAATCGCATGAAAGGGATAGAGGGTTTATTTATAACAATGAAGTGGGTTATCGATAGGATCTAACTATTACCAGACGGGACTAGTGTGCATTGATCGACAACGGGAGGCTTGTAATGGGTAGGAGGAACATATATGAGTGTAACAAACATTTAGGAATGGGTATGGACACATGGGAGATACTGAGTATCGGAAGGAGGGCACGGGAAGTGGCGATAACCATTGGCGGGATGATGTATTGATGTGATGATATGGGTGGATTTCGGGGGGGTAGTGGTAAGTGGTATTGAGTGGGGGGTTGCGAAGTTACGAGGGGACAACACATTGCAAGGGACCCGACAAAAAGAATACCACTTTAGACCCCCCCCCCCCCCCCGGCCCTTCCATTGACGCGAAGCAATAAAAGGGGGTGCGAAATGACTTCCCCGCCATTGATTTGGGCGGGGAGGAGGATCACCATAAAAAAACAATCCACTTGTTAGCACTTAATGACTAAATAGGTTTTTTCGTTTTATGACTTTGACTTAAAACATTACATAGCTTTATTACACATAATTAATCACCCTTTACAAATTAATTCACCCCAATTAAAAAAATAAAAAATAAAAATATATCTATGAATTGGCGCATTTGATCTAGTGGCCATTTTATTTTTCTTAATTCTATTTTAGCCCTATTCTAGTACACATTTTGCATTTGACCAAGTTTTGAGTATATTAGGTGAATCATTCTTCCTATTCTATCCTATCTAATTCATGTTCCACCAAGATTAAATAGTTTTGTGAACTTATTCACTAATCTAGAGACAAAAATTTAAATGATTTGATCATGGTTAAACTATATTATTCAAACGAGAATATTAGGTTGTGGAATTTTAAACAAGTTGCACACAAAACCTTAATTTATTTCTAATGCAATATTATCCTTTTCTTGTGGCATTTAAATTTTCTCACTTATGCAAATGTTTTTTTCTTTTCATGGGGTTTCCCTTCATCATTTTTTTGTTGCATTTTCATTTTTTTATTCTATTTTTTTATACCCTCTTTTATAACAAAAACTAACTTCTCAAAACCAAATATGTTACAACATAAATCATCGTTGATGCTTATCAATCCAGATTCCTTCTTATATGAATATTTCAACTTGAGAGTACTATTTTTGTCTCATTCTGAGTACCTCCCTAGTTTAAAGGGAGTGTCATCATCTTCATTATCATCATCATCAACACCATTGTCATCATCATTGCATTATCATCATAATCGCCATTCATGTCGTGATCATCATCATCTTCATCATCATCATTATGGACATTGTAGTCAATTGTTCATAATTATAGGTGTTGTAACAAATAACATCAACCCAAAAAATGTTACAAGTGCTCGAAAAGGGTTGTTAGGACACATGATATATGCAAGAGAAATAACAACTTTATCTTTTAGAGATGATTGATGATCATCATTGTCACTACAATTATCATCGTCATTATAATTTTTGTCATTCCCATCATCAAAATTAATGTAATTTCTATCATAATTGTTGTCATCTTCATCATGAACATCATAATCATCATTCATGTCATTATTGTTGTGGATGATAACCAAGATGAAAATAATGATGATGACTTGGAAGACGATGCCAAATATAATGATTATGATTATGACCATGACAACATTTAAAAATTTGGAAGATTGGCCAAGGTCATTAGCATCGTCATCATCATTGTCATTAAACCCCATCTTCTTTATCATCATTGTCATTATCATAATAATCACAATTCATGTCATCGTCATCATCTTCATTATCATCATCGTCATAATTATTGACATTGTCATCAATTGTTCATAATTGTCAATGTCATAAGAAATATCAGCAACGCAAAAACTATGATAAGCGTTGGAAAAGGGATGCAAAAGTGAACAAAAAAATGGGGGCAACAATAGACGTAAAATTGGACTAAGAGTGGACACAACATAAGTAGATGTAAAACAAGACAGAAAAATTGGCACAAAAGTGGATGAGAAAGAAGATACAATAGTTGATGCAAAATTGGACACAAAATAGGATGCAAACATGGATGAAAAAGTGGAAGAAAATATAGGTGCAATAGCAGGCATAAAACTTAGCATGAATTGTGGTGAAAGAAATGTGGATACAACAACAAATGCAAAAGAATACACAAACTTGAATGCAAAAAGGAGGCAAACTTGGATGAAAAACAGGTTGTAAACATGGACCAAATATGGGTGCAATAGTGGACACAAAATTAGATGCAAAATTGGATGCACCAAAAGTGGATGTAAAAGTAGATGCAAAATGGGATGTAAAAAAAATAAAAAATATTTGATGCAAACTAGGACACAAAAGAGGATGCAAATGTGGATGAAAATGTGGAATAAAATGTGTTTTGCAATGATAGGCACAAGATATGGCACAAAAAAAGTGGATGAGAAAGTGGATGTAATAACAGACACAAAAAATATGCAAACTTAGATGCAAGACAAGATGCAATAAGGGATGTAAAATTGAATGCAAAAATGGGTGCAACAAGAGAAACAAAATTGGATGCAAAATATGGATGCAATGGAAGTAGATGAAAAATAAGATACAAAATGAGACACAAAACCCAAAACAAAAGTGGATGCAAAAATAGATGCAATATTTTATACAAAAGAGGATGTGAAGATGGATGCAAAATTGGAACCGAACGTGGGTACAATAGGAAGTATAAAACATGGCACAAATTGTGTCACAACAAAAGTGGATGTAATGATAGATGCAAAAAAAACACAAATGAAGATTCAAAATAAGATTAAAAAAGGGATGCAAAAGTGGGTGTAAACATGGGTGCAACAATGGATGCAAAAGTTGATGCAACAAAATTCAATGCAAAAATAGATGCAATATGAGACACAAAACCTTATGCAAATCTTGACACAAAATTGGATACAAAAAGGTATACAAAAATAGATGTAAAATTCAATTAAAACGTAGATGTATATGAGGATGTCATCGTGGTTGCAAGTTTAGAAGAAAAAAAGGGTGCAAAGGGAGATTCCAAACTAGGCGCAAATTATGGCACAAGAAAAATGGATGCAATAGTGGACACAATAACAGATGGAAAAGAGGATGTAAATATGGATCAAAAACAATATGTAAAAGTGGATTCAACAAAATTAGATGCAAAACTAGACACAAACCTCGAAGCAAAACTTGGCACAAAGGGGATGCAAAAAATGATTCAAAGATGGATGCAAAAAATGATTTTAAAAAAGATGCAAAAGAGGATGCAAGAGATGATGCAAAAGTTGATGCAAGTGTAGGAGAAAAAAGTGGATGCAATAGAGGATGCAAAAGTTGATGAAACAAAATTAGGTGTCAAACTTGATGCAAAACATGGTGCAAAGGATGGCATGAAACTTGGCATAAAACTTGGCATAAAACCTGGTCTAAAATCTGTTACAAAACCTATTACAATACATGGCACTAAACTTGGTGTAAGGCTTGGTGCGGCACTTGGTGCAAACTTTGCATCAAGTTTTGCACCATATTTGATACATGGACACAAATAGCACCAAAAATGGGCTCTGGACGCAAAAAAGGAAGCGAAAAGGGACGTTGATCACAAGTTTTTGTTGTAGTGTCCAGTGAGGAACCCCATTTGTTTCACACGAAAATGTTTCTGGTAGCCCTAGCTACGTCTTTTTTAAGATCTAGAGGTATATAGTCTTTATTTGCAGTTGCAATTATTTATATCTTTGTTTATTTCAGTTTATTTATCTCTTTTTTTTTTTATTACCGGATCTATACCTTTCATTCCTGCATATTCTCTTTGCCCCGCAACTTTGTGTGGTCTAAGCAAATTAGAAACAGAAAGGAAGGACATTTCTCATGCATATGCTCTTTTCCATCATGCCTTAGTGTGATCTCAGAAAATCAGAAACATTGAGGAAAATGTTTAGTTTCCGGGAAAACTAACCTCAAGCCATAAGGTTTGGTTTTTTTTGTATGTCCGTGTTGGATTGTGTGGTTTTTTGTTTTGTAGGAAAAAAGAGATTTTTTCAAGAAAGCACGCACCCCAAAGCTTCAATGGCTTAAAAAAAAAACAAAACAAAAAAATCCTACTTTCCTCTTTTCCAAAAATTCCTAACCTTTTAAATTAGCTTACTTGGTCTGTCATGCGGAAAGAGTTATGTTTGCGGACAAACCTAACCTCCCTAGGAGTCTAAGACTCTCTAGTGACAAACAAACCAAACAAGAGCAATCCTTCTCTAAACATACGTTATTCTATGAGAAACCAAGTGTTTTTCGATCTTACCTTAGGTCCAACGCTTGTTGTAGCTGTCCAGCCTTGCTGATCCAGATGAGCTCCTCCTTCACTTTAAGACCTGCATACACTAACAAAGCAAACGATTACATAACACCTGAATATTCATCATAAAACAAAGCATATTCATCACATAGACCAAGGAGTACATGAAATAATTCATTAACAACAAATCATTGAGAAGAATGGACTTATTTGTATTAAAGAAACAAAAAGGAACCATTACAACCTGAGCCTTGGTGTTGTGCAAGCTCCTCCCAGGGTCCAGCAAGAGATTTCCTCTACTTTGACAAGCTCACCCACTCCCAATATGGCAACAAGGAAGGATAGTGATCTCTCCTCACAAGTCAACAATGAAAGTCCTAATTCCAGCAGCATTTACCCTTTAGAATGTTCAGCTTTCAACCTCCCCTCCTTTGGCCCAAGGCCTGTATTTATAGTATTCTATAGGAAGTTATTCAGTTCCAACATCAATGGGATACTCCCTCTTTTGGATGGGGTAGCTCCTCTCTTGATGGGATAAGTTCCTCTATCATAGGGATGCATGAACCATCTGGAGCGCTCAATACACGTCAAACACTCTTCTAGAAGGCTCTAGAAGTGACCACAAGTAACTTTTTTAAGATGAAACTCGCGCCTTTTGACCTTTACAGGGTACGCACCCATCCTTTGGCTTACAGAGCGTACAAGTACGCATGTACAGTGTGTTTGGAGTGCGTACACGCAGGCAAGGTAGAGAGAACCTGCGTACCCAGAGATAAACATGTTTTTAAGTGACTTTTCTCTCTTTTTGAAGTTTGACATGAAGAGCAAAGGTATGAGGCTTCACAAGGAGGACAATATGACTATTGATGGAGCCATATTAACTGCAGATAGTCATGGTGACAAATTTCAGTGTAACAGATTGCCCCCTAAAGTACGAAGCCTGTAATAGATAAGGGTTTTAAATCATATAGGAAGGGTGAAGTACTTTATCATTTCGAGGATCATCTTGTGGAGAGCCCGTCAGAACCTGCAATTTTCAACACAAAATACATATATAAGATCATATCATCGCTGAGGTAGGCATTCCCATACTCAGATCAAAACTTTAACTATTGGACTAACTATTCTGGTACAAGAATGATTTCATAATACATCATAATCATAGACTCGTGTAGACACAGTATGGTCGCAGCCATCTGTTTATGATTGGTCTACAACATAATGAATACAAAACTCCTCGCAGCCTGGATGGTGGAAACTAGATCCAGGGTCTTCATCTCTACTTCCCGAATTGGTACGATTTTAGCCATGTGAATAAATGAGTCGATGTCGAACATGGTAGAAACCACTTGATTACCAGTCAATGATGTAAACTGTTAACAAGCGTGAGAGAGACCACCAGTAATGTCAATGGTTCTCAAAGTACCCAGCACAATCCATGAGATGTGAATGAATGAGTCGATGTCGAACATTTCATGGAATCCTTCGATCGCAAGTCAATGATGAAAACTGACGTCTAAGGGGAGAAACCTGCCATTGATGCATGCAGACTTCAAGGTACTGACAATTTCTAAGTCAACTCTCTAGATAATGTGCTGATGTCGATAGAAAGTGACCCGTTGCAGGCAAGCCTACAACACAAAATCATAGTTCAAGTTGAAGAAATGTTGTTGTAAGGACTGACTCAAGGATGATAGAATGGATGATAGGTATTTTGTAGTTGAATGTTTTATTTACAGACCTCTTGAACACATAACGAGACAACATATGGCTTGGTGACGAATGACTCAAAGTTAATCCCCGGAACCCGGCTGAAGAATTTCAATGTGGTTTGATCGACTGTGAGGCAAAGGATTTCCCAACCCGGGTGAATAAAAAGTGTCGTGTTCAAGAGTGGTAGTAAGGTTTTTCTGAGACAAAAGGATATCAAATAAGCTCATTCTTCTCTCTTTTCCCCCACCATTTCTGGCAAGTACCTCTTTATTTTTTACAAGCTTGAGGAGGA
>APFE030121533.1:0-43697 GCA_000404065.3 Pinus taeda
ATAACCATATACACAAAGATGTAGTGGAAATAATACTTCATTTCATTAATGGAAAATACTGAAATATGCTTACAACCAGAATTGGAAATAAACCAGCTAGGGCGATGGTAGCTTATCTCTGAGAAGAGATGTGTGGCTACATGTCTGTGAACTGTTCCGAACTGTATTACAATGAGGCTCAAAGGCCTATTTATTGTTGAGAAACAATGGAAAACCCTTCACATTCCAAAACCTACCCCTAGAAAATGAAACGCCAAATTGTGGGCCTCGTTTTGGGTAAATTGTACATCAATTTCCCGGGGTCGTAACTTTGGCATCTGATCTCCGTTTGACGCGCATGATAGCTCGTTAGAAAGATCTATCCGAGAACTACCACTTTGGGAAAGGAAACATGGTCGATGCACACATGTTGCCCCCAGATTTCCCAAAAAAAGTCGTTTAGGGCCTCAAAACGGCTCCGGAAGTTCAGGACCCGAAAAAACTGCTAAAAGTAGTAAATTGTGCTACAATTACGGAAACTGAAAAAATGAAAGAGACAGTTGAGGGGGTCCAAATGGGATAGGTGGTGGCCACCAACATCCACCTAGATCATTGATGTACATAATACTCAATAAAGACAATTTTTGTGTGGTGTTGAAGTGTCCTAGATCCGCCCGAAATTGAATAAGGGGATCTTAAATACACTGTGAGTGTGTTTGTGATCAGCATGATTCCTAATATTATTTTTGTTTTGTGTCTAGTTTTGACACTATCCTTCTAATATGGTACACATGGAGCACACAACAAATTAGTGAATTGCATGCACATAATCAATTCCATTCAAGCTTATGTAATCAAACAAACTACAAGAAATTAAGAAGCAACAATACATAATCAAGTTGTCAAAGACGATTCTACATCAAACATTCAATCAAGTTAATGAAGTTGTCATCTACATCAACAACATTTGCATCAATTCAAAAGCATTGTTTTGGAAAATGAATTTGCATCATTTTTTTAATAAGTTGGCTTGTAATCAAAGTCAAATTGAGTTGAATTGTAAGGGTGCATTCTCGGTTGAAACCGACACCCAAGATTTGAATTGATAGGAAATCAATTAAACCAAGTGAATCCATTGTTTTTAATTGAGTCGTTCAAATCATTGTAAGCGTTTCTCTTGGGTGCATCTTCAATAGTATTCGACACCCTTCTTTTGATCAATCAAGAGAGTGAGTTCAAGCAAGTGCAAAGTTCACAACATTAAGCGAGCCTGAAACTGGTTGAAGCAAGCATCAAACGAGCAAGTTCAGATCTAAAGAGAGCAAATGTGATATTCAAACAATCATCAAGTTTGTTCATGTCTACAACAAGTGAGTGCGAGTTCAAGCAAGCAAGATCAAGCATTCAAGCAAGCGAGTTCTACAAATTCGGCAAGTATTAAAAGCACGTGAGCGTGAATTCCAGCAAGTTCACATGGAGAAAAGCATTCAGTTGTTAAATATTCTTAACAATTTGATCCTCTCAACTGTTGAAGACATGGTGCAAATCAACAAAGCAACTCTTGCTGATATTTCAATGAATCTCCAACAGGCACATGACACAATTGAGTTCCTTCAACTGGGGTCACAACTTCAAAGAGATGAATTGCAATAGAAGAGTGATGCTTCCAAGCCTTTCAACCATATAGATGAAGATAAAGATGTTGATTTCAAGTCACTTATCCAAACAACTTCAAGTGAAGTTGTTCATGATCAAATTGAACTTGTTTCTTCCAAACCAATCATCAAGCCATGGGAAGAACTCCAAAGTAACAAAAATCGACGAGGATTGGGATATGACAAAGATAAAAACAACTTGCATATGCCAGATTATTCTAAGCCGATCAAGTTCATCAGTGAAGGATTTCTTGATCAAATAACATCAACAAGAGATGAGAAAGTTGTAGACAAACCCACATGCAAACATTGTCAAAGAAAAGGTCACATGGAAGATCATTGTTTTGATCTCCATCCTTGTCACCATTGTGGCAAGCAAAATCATTCATCAGAGAAATGTTGCAAACAACACCAACCTGCCAGATTAAAGATCAATTATGCATGGATCGATCCTTGGGAATGGTCGTCAACAGTAAAATGATTGTATAGGCTTTACAACAGAATTCAATCTCACTTATTGCAGCCAACAATCAAATGAAGATGGTACTTTCATGCCCCTGAAAGCAGGAGTACAACAGTGAAACTCTCCTACACCTGAAGGGGGGAGTTCAAAATTCAAAATCAAATGCAGATGATTGTCTCTCCTTTCAGCTGACAAAGGAGGGAATTACGGGTGGTTGTCAGATTGAAAGTCTCGACAACATCATCAAAAGCAACGAGTGGACATCTTCAAATCAGCCAGTGGGCATCATCAACAAATCAACCAGTGGGTATCGTCAAAGAAGCCAATGGGCGTTCATCAACATCAAAATAGCCAGTGGGTGTTCTCAATATTTTGTCAGTGGACAAAGGATGCTGATTGCAAGCAAAGGATAGATGGATCCTTTTGCAGCTTGGCACATGATAAAGTTGTCAAGCAAAATTTCATAGATGACTCAGACTTGCAGCTGACTCATGTTCTCTTCAAATTGGAGCTTTTTCAGCATCCAAGTTTCGCAGTTTTTCAGGCAATGTTTTTTGAGGATCAACAGTGTCAGCATGAGAACTTGGAAGATGGTTCCTAGTTCTTATTTTAGACTTGTCATTGAGGGGAGGAATGTTAGCCTCACTCTCATGTGTTTAAAACAATTATAAGTCCAAAATAATTAAATTAATTAAAATCAAGAAGTTGGATTTAATCCTACCTTTCTAAATTGAGTTTGTTCCTCATGGTTAGGAGCCAGTTTAGGCTTAGTTCGTTGAGAGATTCTCTCCAACTAGTTAGGCTCCTAGATTAGTGTTTGGTTGAGAGATTTGCTCAACCATAGTGTCCAAGATAGACGTACTATCTTGAGACAAACTTCCTCATGTATTTATTTGTACTATTATCATTATTTGTACATTGCATTGCATTATGAGAGGAATACATGACACTGAGGCCTTTTCTGCCATCTCTGGTTTTTTTATGTTTCTAGTATTTTTTATGTATGCTAATTTTATTTAATATTTTTCATTGCCGAGATAACAAAACAATTCCATAGGTCCTATGCAAACAAATGATTTGAAGCTTCCATAAGAGATAAATAAATTTTTTTTTTGTATTTTTTTATATAGCATACACTATAAGTTGATTACTTGAGGATATATGCCTTCAAATACCTGTACATAGGTTGATATAGCTTTTGCATAAATTTCCGCTGAGCTCATACATGGGACACATTAAGAATGATGACAAGATTACCTGAATACAAGGTCAACCTGTTTGTATATATCCTATATATCTTAGAAAAAAAATGAAAGTTATTGATAATCCCAATACCACGAATATGTACTGTTTTTTACCTCATATAAACACAGACGTTTTTTCTCACGGAAAACAAAACCAATAATTGTGACTTATCGCAAAACTGTTGGCACATGTGATAAAACTGACTGATTATAAATATCCCCTGGTTTTTTCATGTATAAGTGTTGCCATTAGAGTCCATATTCCTAGTAAATAACCTATGCCATCTTCAAGGACTGCGTAGTTGTTAAAGGAATTTGTTGCCACTAGCATTTATTAAGGCATGTGCATGTAGTTGCCTTGTTGGAACCAGTATATACATATATTCATGTTTAGTTCACGTTGGATTGGTGATGGCATCAAAGCATATGTTGAATGACGTTGAATGGGATATGATGCAAATAATATACTAAAGGCTCGTCCCTGCCACTTCCTTACAATAGAGTTGTTGCCTGCCTTGAAACTTGAACTGAATATTGTTTACATGCTAATGATAATTGCGTCGGAGGTTCATTAAGTTGATGCCTGGATAGTGAGTCTTGTGATAGAAGGAAAAAATGTAGGGTAAACTAACATGCATGGCACTGCCCTTGTGATAACCTTTGCATAACTTACAAGTTATCCTAACTACTATAATGGTTCATAATCATGGTTATAATAAGCTAAGAAACCGGATTCGTTGAAACCCCTTGACGCGTCTTGAATTGGACGAATCAAACATGATTTGGCTGTGGGACACGTGTCCTTTGAGCGTGTCCGGTCTTGTCCGGGCATGTCTTTCAAATGTGCGTGTCCCGTGTTTCCTTAAATTGCATGTTGCCTGGTGCATAAGGCCTGTTTTGGGTTATTTCTCTCTTACTATTCTTTGGTTTTGTTGTTGTGGGTGTGTGGGAGTTATTAGCAAAGGGTTTAGGAGCATTTTGGGGGTGATTAATAAAACATTTTGATTGGTCAAATTACATAAAAATAAAAACTATTAATAAAAATAAAATTGAAGTAAAATAATTTTACTTTGTTTAACAATTAATGATATTTACTCATGGTATCCATGTGGAATATAGTTTATTTAACAACTCATAGTATTCATATGAATATATAAGTTTATTTTAAGGAGAAAAACCTCAAAATAAATTTGTTGATGACAATACCATCCTAACAATTTTTATCTTTTTATATATTTAATCTCAAAAATTAGAGTTAGCGTGAACCACTGGAGATTTCGAATTCCCAGTTCTAAGTAACTTACTATTTCTATATTTTTACGTATTTATCTCAAGAATTAGAGTTAGTATGAACCACTGGAAATTTCAAATTCTCAATTTCCAAGTAGCTCTGTTAAACATAAACCACTATCTTTTTTTAACTATATTATTGAGTACTGAAAAACACTGGTAATTTACACAATATTCCAAAATCAGAAATTGCTGTAAAAAAAATTCTCACAAAACATTCAATCAATTCTTCATTTGGAAATTTGTACCAATAATTCAATAATTCAGTGCCAATAATTTTCCAATGCTAAGATTAACATTTATATCAATATCTAAAATATTTACTAAATGTCACTTGTTTATGTCAATATCTTATATTTTCTTTGACTGATATTTCCATTAACATGAATGTCTAATAACTTTCCATAAAACGCTAGCATTTTGAGTTTATTGGGTGCCATAAATTTATACTTCTATTTGAGAATGCATTGCACTTTCTATGGATCATGCATAGAGAGTCCAAATTTATGAAAGCCAAAAAAATATGCAGTCGAACTCAAGTATACTTCTTTTGGGACAATGGCCACAGTGTATTCTCTTGATTGTATTAGTGTTTAACGATTGATTCCATGCTCTATTATGGCAACCAGATTAATTCCTCCCAATGACTTTCAACTTTTAAAAGTTGTGTGAATATTATAAATTTCATAATTGTATATAAAATTTTTAATTTGAAATGAAAAATATTAGAAATAAAACTTGATTTCTCCTATGACTTGCATCTTTACATGGTGTGTGAATACTATAAATTTCATTAAAATTATAATATATATATATGAAATAAAATTAGTTTCATGTAATTTGTAATAAAAAACTGATATTTAAAAAATTTATTTATCTATGGATTAAATAAAAATAATAATAAATTTAGAATATTTTTTATAACTAATAAAAAACATTATCTATTGATTAAATAAAATAATTAATAAAATTAATAGGTTATAAAATGAAAACTATGTAATAATGAAAAATAATAAAAATCTTTAATAGTTAATATAAGTTATTGCGAATTAAATTTTTTATTTTTTTCTAGGAAAAAATGGCATATTTGCTATATCATTGAAATCAAATATACAAATTATTATTCAATTTCAACATTCTGGTCATGATTGTTAAGAGCTTTGTAAGAAAGAATTTTTCATTCATGTATGAAAAGTTTACAAAATATTATGGATCTAAACAACGATTTCATCTCTTTAGGTGCCTATACAATATGGTTGATAACATGTTACTGTGAAAACCCACAAGTGAGGATGTGATCATTGATGTTCCTTCTTTCCACATAAAGAAAAGTCAATCTCCTCAGTCCCATAATCTAACATATGATTATATTGCAACTCAAAAAAACAAAGTACATACAGAGCATTATATAAAATAAAATAAAATAAAAAAATCATGATATGTCGTTCAACAAAAAAGAAGTCAAACCTCAAAATTGTGCAAAATCAGAGCATGATATAGAGATCTCCTCATATTTCTAGATGACCATCATGCACCAAGGTGCCATTGGAAAATTCTTGGAAATGAATCCTATCCAGAGACACCCTGCATCCTTCCTTAGATAATGAGTTCGCTTCAACATTTTGTTTTGTATAAATGTTGGGGACAATGACCCTATGAAATATTGAAAACAAAGTCCTAATCCTAATCAACCAATGGGAAAGAGAAAGAGCTTGCAAATAAGAAGTTGATCTACCCAATTGATGATCACCTTTGAATCAATAAATATATCGATCTCGTCGATTCCAGCCACATGGCGCAATAGAGGATGCCCAATAAACAAGTAACTCTACCCTAGTGTTTGTACTAGAGTTGTCGCACCATTTAAACTTATAGAAGTCACAAGGATTCCTAAAAATCAACATCTCACTCCCACAAACCCCTGAAGAAACCACCCCATCATAAAAACCGAACAGGAAATTGTGCCAAACATCTTTCATAGTAATGCATTTTCTAGGATACTTATAAGTCAGACGACCTAAGAGCTATAACATTCTACCAATCCATAACTCAAAACACCCAAAACATTTAGATTTATTTTGAGTGGTTAGGAAGACTGATTATTTTTTTTAACAAGATTTAATTCTTGGGAATATATGATGAGTTTGTATCCAATAATAGTTATAATGGTTTTGATTTTTACTATTAAATTACTTTAAATCTTAAAAAATATTTTACCTTTGTTTTACAAATAGAATAATAGAGTATAACATGACCAAAAAAAATACAAATTATTATGAAAAATTAATTGTGTTAGAAGTACTTTCTAGTCTAGTGTAGAAGAAATGTTGTAATGTCCTATCTAGTTATATTATGTAAACATTTTGACTCACTCAAATTACATAAAAATAAAAATGAAATAAACTTCAAAAAATTAATAGTTATAATTAGCTAAACCAACCTATATCAATCTTAACTCATCTACAAAACACCCCAAAAAAATGAAATCTTTCAAAATACAAACTTATTTTTTAAACGTAAAAATAATTAATCCCTCTTCATACTTAATAAATCCTATATTAAAATGATTTAAACTTAAATCTCATTGTACAATAATATTGTAAATTTAAAAAAATAAAAATAAAATTATAATATAATTAAACACCACCCAATTTTGCACCTCAAGTCATATTAAATACCTATATTAAATGTTTGATTCTTGCGAGAAATAACTTTCCACAGACTAATCCACTAGGTTCTCGGGAAAGACGAAAATATGATAGGTTTGAGTTTGGGTTGTCAAGCCTACCACAATTCTGAAATTTTTAAATCAATTTTTCCTTCGGTGAGGACCTTAGAATGCTCTTTTACCTAACGTTGCCATTCCTGCGAGGCCGTTTCGTTTCGTTTGGGTAATACAACTTTTTACAACAAATTTTTTATTTTTTAGGTTTTATTTGGGTAAATTTTTTATATTTTTTATGTTTTCTGGAGTAAAAACTAAAATTAAGTATGGATGTATTATATTTATGTAATTGGATTTTTAGAATTTTAATTTAATTATCAATAATTAATAAATTGATGAGGTGATGATAAAAATTTAATTTTCATAAAATATTTTTAATAGTATACACAAATCAAACATGTTTATTTTGTAATTGGGTTTTCAGAATTTTAATTTAATTAGCAATAATTAATAAGTTTATGGCTAGAATTTAATTTTCATGGAATATTTTTAAATATTCTTAATAATATATACAAATCAAACACATTTCTCTCCAAAGTAATTATGCATTTTTCTCTTTTAATTAAATTGGTTAATTAAAAAATGCTATATTAACAAGTGTTATATGAAATCAATTATAGTTAATTTGAGTACGAGTTATCAATAAATCGTAATATTATAACGAATTTTATTTAAGAATTAACAATCTCCATAGTAAAATGGGATTAATCTATATATATAAAAATCATATTCCATATTTTGTCAAATGTATATATGTTTAACTTATATATTAATATTCTTATAATTAATAATAATAATAATTTAAAATAAAGTTACAGTTTATTTAGTTTTATGATTAGTTTTTTTAAGAGGGATATTTATTATGGATTGGTGTCTATTGATATTTATTAGCCATTTACTTTATATGGTTGTTTTGATGTTTGTTATGGATTGATGTCTATGAGCATTTATTGGCCACTTAATTTATATGGCCGCTTTGATGTTTATTAAGAATGGATGTCTATTAACATTTCTTAGCCATGTAATTTATATGGTTGCGCTAATTACTACATAGATTAGCAAAATTATTTTTTTTAAATAAATAGTTTTTATTTTGGATAGTTAATAATAATATTTCTATATTGGTAAATGTGTCTAGCTTTTAGAATTTTAATTTAATTATTAATAATTATTCAAAAGATGGTAATAAATTAACCTTCATAGAATATCTATGGAATATTTTTAATAATAATTAGAGATAGAGGATGATGATGGGCTAGATATGCATCTTGGTTGGGCATGATACTTTATTATGGTGAGGCATGGGACATTGCATGTTGGATCCATGATGTTGACGTGGTGGATTGTTTTGGTGCCAAAGTTTTATTTTCTTAATTGCATATCTTTGGATTGATGGATGTTAGGCTTAATCAAAATATGGTTGGGATATGATATATGTGGTGGTAAGACTTCTTCTTAATTGCATATCTTTGGATTGATGGATGTTAGGGTCAATCAAAATATGGTTGGGATATGATATATGTGGCGGTAAGACTATTTTGAAGAGACCACCGCCTTCTTTCAACTCTAATGAAAGTGCATTTTTGATGCCTTGGGCACATTTGTGCTATCATTTGAGTTGGAATGACACCCCTTGGAGTGGAATAGATACAACGACATGCAAGACAAAGAGTTGGGTTAAGGACTGTGAAGGGTTAGCTTGGGGTAGACCAACCTTTGACATGCCCCAAAAGATTAGTATAAGTAATGGAAGGTGAAGAGGCCAAACATAACAACATCAACTCTACTAAAATTGGAGCTACATGAAAAAAGTGGGACAAACTACAAGGTGATGTCATATGAATGAAACATAGTCCAAACAAAGTACATTTTAGGTTGATCAAACCACAAAAGTGAAACATCATAATGTCACATGACCCAAAGGCACAAAAATCAAACAAACTAGAAAATAGAATAAACAATTTTAAAATATTTTAGATAAAAGATGCCAACCATATTTGTAAATAAAAACTTATATAAGATGACAACAACTACCCTTTATCAAACAAACTAGAGAATAGAATAAACAATTTTAAAATATTTTAGATAAAAGATGCCAACCATATTTGTAAATAAAAACTTATTTAAGATGACAACAACTACCCTTTTTATATTTTAACATGCCCCATGATAAAAATAAAAGGAAAAACTTATGTAATAAACCAGTGTAGATCCATCTTAAACACCGATCTACCAAGCACCGAGAGGGATCAAATTTCTTGTGATACAAACTTCTTTTAAATTTAAAATATTTTTGATCCCTCCCATTGCTGATAAATCCATGTGTGGTGTGTGTTAATAAATAAATATAATTATAATATAATATATATAATATATATATAATATATATAAATATATATATATTAAATGCATTTGAAATATATAAATAAATTCAATGCCAAATTATATTTTTGATGCATAAAGATTTTCTGCAAATCCCTCTTGGACCACACAACTTAAACTGAAATCTAACAAAATCCTACTACAACTGACAAAAATAATCATAAACTATTTGAAAAGGCCAAAATGTAGAATAATGAGATTTTGAAATGCTTTACCCATACAATATGTTTTTTCAAATGTTAAGCCATATAATAAAGACAAACAAATTTCACAATTAAGTTAAAAATTAAAAGGAAAAAAAAAAAAGAATACTTATTTTCATATATATATATAATAATATGAAAAATAAATACTAAAAAACCTCCTTTTTATATAAACTACCGAAATAGCATTTATATATATAGACACTCAAATTGAAAAATATTTACTTAGACATGAATGTGTGTGGATTCCTTTCTACATGGCAAATTCGAATAATCAAAAATAATATAGCTGAAAATAGATACCATATACTTTATTTAAGTTCATATTAAGATTTTTACACATTAAAGAACTATACATCTTTTGTACCAAAGTGAAAATATAATTTTTTTTAAATTTTAATTACTTTATATTTTAGTTATAATTCAGGGTGAGACATATAGTTCTACCAATAACAACATTGTTTTTAAATTAGGGAATATTTTATTTTTATTTTAAACGAGATATATCAATTTCAAATTCAACACAGATGAACTTACACATCCTTTAAATTGTAAAATTATTTAAGTTCTATATTAAGATATTTTTAAACATAAAGAACTATACATCTTTTGTACCAAAGTGAAAATATAATTTTTTTTAAATTTTAATTACTTTATATTTTAGTTATAATTAAGGGTGAGACATATAGTTCTACCAATAACAACATTGTTTTTTAATTAGGGAATATTTTATTTTTATTTTAAACGAGATATATCAATTTCAAATTCAACACAGATGAACTTACACATCCTTTAAATTGTAAAATTATTTAAGTTCTATATTAAGATATTTTTAAACATAAAAGAACTATACATCTTTTGTACCAAAGTGAAAATATAATTTTTTTTAAATTTTAATTACTTTATATTTTAGTTATAATTAAGGGTGAGACATATAGTTTTACCAATAACAACATTGTTTTTTAATTTAGGGAATATTTTATTTTTATTTTAAAGGAGATATATCAATTTCAAATTCAGCACAGATGAACTAACACATCCTTTAAATTGTAAAATTATTTAAGTTCTATATTAAGATATTTTTAAACATAAAGAACTATACATCTATTGTACCAAAGTGAAAATATAATTTTTTTTAAATTTTAATTACTTTATATTTTAGTTATAATTAAGGGTAAGACATATAGTTCTACCAATAACAACATTGTTTTTTAATTTAGGGAATATTTTAATTTTATTTTAAACGATATATATCAATTTCAAATTCAACATAGATGAACTTACACATCCCTTAAATAGTAAAATACGCCTCTCATCGCAAAAATGAAAAAGGTTTTTATACACTATAAAAAGAATGCATTTAAAAACTATATATATATCATAACAAAAGAAGAAGTGACTGCACACCCTATGGTAAAGTGCCTTTGGTATCTGGATAATTAATTTCTACATACTTTTATATATTTGAGGATATGTCTATTTTTTTAATAAGTTGGAATATAATTTTGGTTTTTTAAATATTAATATAATTTTAATACTATATTAATGTAGATTATTTTATATTAATATATAAAATTGTTATTTATTTAGTATTAAAAATAGATATATAAAAGGGAAAAACGTTTTTTCCAACTTAAATCTAAACAGGCTAACCCACCGGAACATCCTGGGCCTTTTCCAAATTAAAAACTAAACAGCTGACCAACTTAGAATATTATGGACCTTTTCCAAATTAAAAATAAACATGCTGACCAAGTAGAATATCATGGCAGACGAAGTGACCGCTCACGGCTCACCCAAGTGACTCTTTCCAAGTGGCAGATTTTGCTTTAGTGGTTTAGATGTGATTTTAAAAAAAAATTGGTGTGATTTTTTAAATTTTTGGCAGGTTTTTTATGTTTAGTTTTTTAATTTGGTAGTAATTTATTGAAATCATAAATTTGATACAAATTTTTAGACTATTAAATCCATATATAATCAAAAAATTAATTTAAATAACACTAATTAAAATTTCATCTCAATTTTTTTATCAAAATCCAAAAAAAATCAAAAAAATTAAAAAAAAAAAAACAACTCCCATTTTGCTAACGACACACCACCATTAACCGTTATGCAATGTATGCGCCATGGCACACAGAGATGAAAATCTGAGGCAGGGATTCCGGAGGTGTAAACCTTTGACCGTTAATACATTGTAATAGCCGTACACGCTGTAATTCGCTGTATGGATTGCACATATGCTGCGGATTTTGTAACTTTTGTACGTTGTAACAGCTGTACACCGTGTAATTCCCTGTACGGTCTGCACAGCACTAAACACCGATTCAGTGACGTGGACGAGACGATGTGGATTCGACTTCAATGGCTGTTGATTCACGATTTACTGCTTAGGTGTCGACGAGATGATGTGGATTCGACTTCAATGGTTGCTGATTCACAATTTACTTAGTTATGCACGTCACAACTTTTGAGGTGTATAATAGTTGGTCTGTGTAGAATTTAATTTTTATTAAATTTTAGTATTTTTTATTTTTTAACTTGGGATTTTTTTAGTTAATATGTTATTTTCAGTTAAAATTAATTGGAAAATATTAGTGAAAAAGTTGACCCATAAAAGATTTAGATTATGGCTTAAGTTTTAGTTTTAAATTTTTTGGGGAGAGATTAGGTGTGGAAGTTATTTTTAGGGAAGATAAACTATCCTAAATGATGTTCACCATAAATCGATCTTTATTTTAGATTTATAAGAGCTATTAAATCAATAAAAAAAATTTGAGTTGCAAATTATTTTAGTGTAAGGGTTTGTAATTAGAGAGATTTGATCCCTCTCAGTGTTTTTTTAGATAGGGATCAAGATGTATCTATGTTGTCTTAGTGCTTGATAGATAGGGATTGAGATGTATATATGTTGGTTATTTATATGTGTGTAGGGGGTTTTAAGCCAGGAAGAAATGACACATCTCATTCATTTTTACTAACACATCAATAAACAATTTTAACCATAATTTTGATTTTTAAATTGCTTTATAAAAATATATATAGTCAACATCAAAAAATTTACTCTATAAAGCAGAATTGAAATATACTTTTATTTATGAAATACCATTAAATTATAAAATATTATAATATATATAATAATATATATATATGATATATATATAATTAATAGTTACACGTAAATTATCTATATTGAATTTTTTTTGTATTAAAAAAAATTTCGTTGATTACAATTAAAAAATATTTCTTTCACAATTTGTCTTGTACTAATAGCAAATTACTATCATAAAATAAGAATATTTCACTTTAGTTACTATTCCCATTCTACTAAATACTTTTTATATAAAAAAGACATTGAAATACACATATTAATCTGATAAAAATATATAAAAATAAAATTTATATTAATATAAAACTATGCTATTTAAGATAGACACTGAAATCTATTATTTATAGTTGATGGTGAAAGATTCTTTATTATTATTAAGATTTATACTATAAGTTGAAAGTATTTTTCTTTATTGATGTCACATTAGGGACAATATTTCTCCATTGAGTTATAAAGCCTATTTATGCAATAAATAACTTTATATATAAAGGATGGTATAGGGACATTAAGACATGTAGTCCTATTATATATTGTTCTCTTTTTGTGAAAACTTTAGAGATGGTTAGAGCATAAATTAAAGTCAAAAGAACTAAAAAAATAAGTTGATATTTCTTGATTTTTTAAGAAAGAAGTTGCAATTTACTCATTATATTATTTGTTGCACTAGTTGTTGGAGTTTGTTAGATATAAGTTTCATTGAAAAATATTTTAGTGTCACTCCTAAATGAGTTTGTGGATCTCAAAACACTTTTGTTTATTTTTAGCAAAAGGTTTGTTAAGGAGGTTAGAAAATATTATTTTATTATCATTATTAGGATTAATGGATTTGAGGGAATACTTCATTGCTTATTATATGAGAGATTTAACTCTTATATAATATTTCACTCAATTCATTTGCAAGATGCTTTGTATTGATTGGAGAATAAAAGAAAACTTTTTGTCTCAATTATATTTGTATTTTGAGTTTATATTAGTTATTTTTCATAAGAGGAGTAAAGTGCTACAATGGAGGAACTTAGTAAGGCAATGACATTTCCTTACCACCACCTTCTCAATAAGGCCTTCTTGATGGATAAAATCCACAACTGCGTTGGCAAGTCATGTCCTTCCAATAAAAATATGTAGGTAGTAACCCACTACTCACAATCTTTAGCCATTTATGCTTATACTAAACTAATGAGTTATGACAAAGCTCGATTTTTTTTCTAACTCCTACTTTAGGAAAGTGTAAGCACCACCCCTTGCTACCTAAAGAGATAGCCACACACTCTTATCACCATCAAATTTTGGTCCACTCATGATATCTCAGACTTCTTGGGTCCACTCATATTTGCCTAAAATCCAAAGGCCTAACACAAGTTTTAAGTCTTAAGAAATGTACGCGTTGGTCTCTTTTTCACTCAACAACCAAGCCAATCACATTTTTAATTCATTTCATCAATCTTGTTGGTAGCTTCTCTTTCCTCCCACTCCTACTACAATAAGTAAGCCTAGTTGACCCATAGGGAAACCCCCCTTGACTAGGAAAATCTTGCATGGTCTAAAGTACAAGGGAGAGTTGGTGAGATGACAAAGATCAAGCTCTTGAGTTCTACAAGGCTAGCATCCATCTTTGGGACTTTGAGCTAAGGTGTTAGTTTGTGTGGTAACACCTCCAAAGCTAGTGCACAATCAAGATGATCTCCTTTTTCCATGAGTAGTCCATATTTATCAACTTCCTAATCAAATCCAATGAACTTAAAGACCATATTAAGTTAGTCAACAAACCACACTATTACCAATCTACCTCTAAAATGGATCATTGTCTTAGATTTTACATTGACGACATGCAATGAACTCCTATGCACACAAGTTGAAGAAAACAGGTACCCTTTTTTTGTTTTTATTTTTCTTTCTTCATACATTGTCATTACAAAATCCCTATGATTTCCTACACATATTCAACACCACAATCAAGTTTTTGCTTATGCTTGATAGAAAAAATTGAAGAACAAGTATGTTCACATTGCTATGAAATTTAAGAAGTTTGAATAGAATGGAAAATAAACATGCATCTAGATAGTTTGTATCCCTTTGTCATTAAGATCCCTATTCCATTTTATAATGGTGTTCAACCACTCCCTTACAATTACCTCATCCTTCTCTCAATCAAATACTACCCAATGATTTTTCCTGTTCATCACTCAAATCTTCGTCAAGGAATTCCTGAGCAAAGAAGATTGAAGCAGAGTAGGCAAGTCGGAGGCCCAACTTGACTAATCCTCCAGATATCATTGCAATGGTTTAGGATTGACTGAGTCACCATGCAAAAAATGGGTTCCAACTTTACCCGCCTTTGTCAATTAATGACACATTAATTTACCTGTAACATCTCATCTCCCAAGCAATCACATCTTCCATATGGAGACCACCACATATTGACTCCAAGATGTAAGCCAATGAATCACTCTCAACTGAAAAATCTTAACAAAAATACAATAACTTTTTGAACTAATCGCACAAGGACAATTATTGCATAATATTTTATGAAATTCACATATAATCTTACATTAGTGCCCATATGTGTATAAGCTACAGATCAATATCAACATGGCTTCTGTGATGGCCACCTACAACCACAAACTCATATGCCTATTCAAAGTGCAATCTCCAACATGTACTTTATTTTCAAGTAGAACTTGTACTCATAGATATATGCACTCATTCACACATAAGAAATTCATGGGTTACTATAACATATAATACATAATCAGTTCATTAGGACATGTATTCAATTCATCCAATGCACTAGCCAAAAAATAAAGGAGATATGCAGATGCTTGAATAACAACATGTTGATCGAACTTTCTACAATCAAGTAGTGACTTTCAAGCTTTTGAGATCCATGTTGCAACTGGGTCTTATGTAAACAACATTACAATGGTGCAAAATAATGAAGTGGACAACTTCGATGCATTGAGGAGTAGGGTGATATATGAGCAATAACAATTGATCTCTCAAATGGTGAACATAGAAAAATGGGGCACACAAAAATATGCCTAAATTTCTCTCCAAGGTGCCAAAATCGTACATGTAGATGCACATGCCAACCATAATATGGATTTCTCAACAACGAGCTAATATGTAATAAAAACAACACTACAACATGTAACATGCAAGAACTACCCAAGGAACATGGGAAACACAAGAAGACTACTATTATATATCATCAACACTCAATCCCATTCTCGATGAAGTGCACTATTTCAACATGCAATCAAGAATAATTGGTATTGCATGACTTCTAAAAGTCAACTATTGGTTCCAAACATTTTATCTCCCATAGTTAATGTGATCCAAGCTCAATCTAGTCTTCTCCTCTAGGTCTTCCTAGATATGCTCTATGTAACAAATCGTTAGGTAACACCAGGACAACAATAATATAATGAACCATGTAGTTTGTGATGCCTCTCCCTAATTTGGTCAAAATTGCATGGAAACAAATAGTAAATAAATCTTAATTCTATCAAATCAGATATGTAATCAACATCATGTTGATTTTTGTAGCATCGGATGTGTTCTAGCCATGAAAATTTGTGGAGAGGCAAGAAGACATGTATTCTCCAAAACCCAGAAATCGTTTAATAAAATTCCACCTAGAGATGGTTTAATTAAAATAATTAATCATTTTTAATGTATTCCTAAGTCTAAACTTAGGAATTAAAGGGTATTAATTAAATCTTCTAGATAAAGACGAGGATCAACTCCCAGTTAATCTTAGCCTTTGATTATGTTTTAATCTTGTTCGTTGGTGCTCCAAAGAGATATTATAAGAAGGAGCTTGATGGGCACTTGGAGAACACATCAAGATATTGAGATCTAGAGATCAAATTCTCAATAGTAGCAGCGCTGAGTTGCCAGAGAGAAATAGAGTGATATTCTTGCAGTGAGGGGCAACGATATTAGACCTGAGGGGATTTTTCCAATCTTGGTGAGTGCAAGGTAGAGAAGGCATCGAGACGTCCAGAGAGGCATTGCATTGCCACATAGAGGCAACATAGTGCTTCACAGGGAGTCTACGATTTTGCTGAGGAGCAATCGACATCTTGTGCTAGAAGTCGGGGTGTG
This sequence comes from Pinus taeda, assembly GCA_000404065.3. Lineage (NCBI taxonomy): Eukaryota > Viridiplantae > Streptophyta > Pinopsida > Pinales > Pinaceae > Pinus > Pinus taeda. The sequence continues at coordinate 17,155 of APFE030121533.1, forward strand.
AGTCTGAACAGCCAGAGGGTCAAGTTTCCAGTCGGCACAAGGTTAGAAGGAGGAGGTAACGTAGTCCCTTGAGTTTTGATGCAGTGACTATGTGAGCCCACGTAGAGATAACGTAAGGCAGCTCATCCAAAGCCTGGATCAATGTCAGATCTCCAGTGACAGTGTGAGATATTTTCTCACTACATATTTGCCAGTTTATTCTCTGTGCCGGATAGCCAATTTTGGCATCTAATGATTTGTACTTAGAAAACTACTGCTTAATAATAAAACCCTCAGTTGTTGCACCGGTTTTCCCATATTAGGTTTTTCCGAGGACGTTTGTCCAAAAATAACGATGTACGTGTGTGTGTTTATTTCTTTCCTATGCAATATTTTGTTTCCACAGTATTTTTTTGTTGTGAAGGTTGTAGTATATTTTATTTCGATGTTTACTATGTAGCACTGTAAATAACTTGATTCAGAAATTAAAAAGTAGGAGAAATTTAATTAGTTGTGCAATAGGGATTCGGGGTCACTAAATTTTAACACTTCAATCTACACTTCATTAGTTGATGCAACATATTCAACTCATTTTGAGGAAGTATTAACTATTAGTTGTAATGGACTTTAACTTGCTCTTGACATTTGAGAACCACACTTGTTAATGTCATTCTAGCCCCTACTCTAGAATTGCATGTGGGTGAGACACAACCTTCTCTATTGCTACTCAACAATCTTGTCATTTTGCATATCTATCATATACTTGCAAATTGTAGTCACAATGACAATCATAGCAACTTTAACCACCAAATATCTCCACACATTGCTAACCTTACACCAATGAATAGTTTCACATGTCATAGACAACAATAACAACACTATACTCCAATCCAAACTAATGGAATTTCCAACAATATCGCTAACACACCACATGCAAAAGTCTTACAGTAATAAGCATCAATGCCTAGATCATCACAACTCTATATTTCTCATGGCTTGCCTTTCATACACCATGTATCTATAACTGCTAACAAATCTACAAGTTTTTTCTTGTAGAAACCAATCGATTAGGATAAGGCATTCATTAAGGTCATCTCATTTTTTCTAATGCAACCAACTGATTTTAGATCTAAGCTCACATAAGTAGTCTGATGTACCCGACTATGATACCTACTCTTTGCTAATGTCAGACATATTTCAATTATTATATATGGTGGACATAGTCTTTTATAACATATGAAGACAAAAATAGCAAATATGGACCATTAATTATTTTGTCCAATTGAGTCTTAGTGTGTATACAACTTGGGTCAAACTTGGATTTCTACATGATACCACATTAGGAACTTCTTGACATGTTTTTTTTGTGTGTGAGGATATTTAGCTCAAGTAACTCCACTCAGTAGTTTGACATTGGAGATCAAGTCTTTTTTTATTGATTTCCTTTTTTTGGTCATGTTGCGTCAAAATCTAGCATGTTTTGTAAGAGGTAACCTACAAGGCAAAAACTAGGTCAATGGGCTGAGATGTAATAAATTATGAATGCCCATGGATTGAGTTGTAATAAATTACAAGACAATTTTCATGAAGACCATGTGTTGTGGCTATTTCTAGCACCTGCAGCACGAGTGCTTCAGGGGACATAGAAAGCCTCCTAGAGACAGCCTCTGGTTTGATTATAGACCAGTGCCTAGGAAATCTTAAATAGAGGATTGGATGGAAGATTATGAGTGGGGTTTCAATTTCACTCCAATTGTCACGTAAGTAAAAAGATAATAGAGGGGGGCTTGGTTCAATACTTTGTCATGCAGGTAAACTCAAGTCGATACATAGATCCAAATGCTCAAGGGGTGAAATCGGGCCAACCTAAAGAGAAATTTTTGGTTTTGGTAGCCGACGCACAACAATAGGCGGCTTTATATTGAGGTTGTAGTAAAGTGAAGAGGAGGAAAGGAAGGAGAGAATTCGATGCAAAGGGTTGTAAACAGGACAAAATCCTAAGCAACGATGTTCCAACAGAAGTATGAAAGAGAGAGGAGATGGAAAGGTGGAAACAACAGAGTGCTTATTGAGGTTTCATACCAGATATAACATGGGTATCATTAGCGCTTAAACAACAAAAGTAAATCTGGGCTCACACAAGTACTCTAATTTAATCAAATAACACAAGTAAATTTGTCTTGTACACAGGTATTGTAGGTTATAGGCTAACACAAGTAGATATGTCTTATGCACATGTATTGTTCGCTATTTAGTGACCATGATAAATCCATGAATCAGCGAGAAATCAACAATCTCATTACACTATTTCAGAGAAAGGAAAACATATATGAAATGAGATTACATAAGGGAAAACATATTGTGCATTGATCTGCTTGGAATCACCAGGGAGTTTCATTATTCCAATATGAATCCAACATACCAGTCCATTTACATTCAGCCAAGATATCACTCAAGTCCCTCATGGACAGGCAAGTAGAACCAAAGTGAAATCGCATAACTCCTTACCCGTAGGTGCAGAATTTCGGAACCTCTTCTCAGTGTTTCTTCCCCCTCTTTATAAGAAGAGGGGGAGCTTGGATTACAGTTACAAAATATCTCAGCCAAAGGCCAACTGTTTGATGTACTAGTTGCCTCGGCTTGTGATAGCCCCTGCTGCCCCAAAAAGATTATAATCGAGATTTTATCCCTTCTTGGAAGTAAACAGAAATTGCAGAAATAATAAGAAAAGGAAAACTAGAGGATGATCGAAGAAGAGGTCCTTCTGATGTTCTTGTGGAAACCTCTCGTTAGGCCACATCTCTGTCATTGTGTGTCCCTATAGCTGCTCAGATGGTCCCTGTCACTTTCACCTTAACTGCCTGACTTCCCCACTCTCTAAAGCTGATAGTGACTAACTATAGTCACCCTTTACAAAGTAGTAGTGGAGGTTGTCCTCATGGTCCTTTGTTGTGTATCTGAGTGGAGCCCCATGTTAAGCCATTAATCTTCCTGAGTCCCCATGCTTTCATTTACTCTCAAAAGATGTACAACAAAACAGTCGAATTCATTTCTGAGGGTATTTTTGTCTTGGGTTTCTTGTTGCGGGAGCTTCTACAGGACCGACCCATATCACTCCACTACTACCCCATACTTATGTTTAAAGTCTCAGTTGTCGACCCATATGCCTTCAATGCCCTGTATCATGCGCTTGAAGCCTTATGGCAACGGGACTTTTCCTCTTAAATCAATGTTTACAGGACGGGACCTTCCGATCTGCTTTAGCCCCTTTACTTCAACCCCTTTCTGTAATTTTCTTCATATGACCGGGGGCTTGAACTAGGTGCTTAGCTCGAAGGCTCTAGAGCCTTTTAAATCCCGTCTAGGGGGCTTTTTCCTTTAATACATGAAATCCTGCATTTCAACAATTTCCGATGTTGGCCATTGATATTTCCTCTTGATCACTCCGATCACCGATCTGCGGGGTTGGGCCCACCGAAGGCATCACAATCACAATATGGGAGAGGGAGACCCTTTACCTCCCTTTATAGCGTTGGCTGACTTGTCCGGATGTGAAATCCTTATAAGATAGAATACATGAAATATCGCATCCGAGAGGATCCCTTGCATATCGCAATTGCAAGCCTAGAGGGATTATGGTGGAGGAGGGACTTGACTTGTGTGATCGCCGATATGGGATTGCAATGGGTGACATCATCATTGCCACGTGTCACTCTTTGAGTGGTGACACATGTCACCCAGAAATGCCCCCTTAGGACCTCGAAAATGCCAATTTTGTGTGACACGTGTCCTTCATATTGCCACGTCATGGTGATGTCAACTCCCATGTGGATTCATCTTGACCAATGGTGCTTTGCCACATGGCCCCATGGAGGAGAGAGAAAAAGGCACGCCCGTCCCTATTTTGCGTCGATTTTCTTTGTTAAATATTATTGGCCTTCCCTGACGATTTAACACTATATGCCCAATTTTCGACGATTCCCGCGATATTGACGTTCGATGATGATTATGGCACTCTTCTTTGTGTGCACCCCTTTGCGTCTGTGATAGCAGTGTTAAGCACCATGAACCGCCGATAAACTGTATGCATGTGCCTAAGACCCTGTCGATAGCTGATTTGTGATAAGATTGGACCCGTCGTTATGCAATTTGCGATATCGATGATTGGCTGATCGCTGATCTTACTGCGCTCCTTTGCTTCTGTTGGAAGCTCTAATTGTGATTTGTGATGAGCCTTTTCCTTTGGGCTATTTCTCCTTGTTTTCTAGCTTTCCAAGGGTAACTTCAACAAGCCTTATCTTCTGATCCAGGAGTCCATTTTTGGACTTCCATATACCGTTGGAAATCTTATCACGAGCACTATGCAATGAAGAGGGACTGATTAAGCTCCGAGAGATTTTGTGGCTTGAGAAAGGGATTCAAACTTCACTGCTTTATGCACTATGGGCAACTGATAACTTTATAAAGTAGTGAGTGACAACATTGGCTCCATCTGGGGACAGTGCCTTGCTAGCAAGGTGCTGAGAACTTGCAGACTAGTTTTCTTCACCATTGGTCATGGAGTAAGAAATATAATGAATCAATACAACCAAAAAAATTTCTTGGGACTTTATTTGTTGGGGGTACTTTCCTCATCAAACTAAAATGCAGAAATAAAAATTCTAACAACTGGAAAGTAAATGCTCAACTAGTGAGCTTATTTATATACATTCCTACTTATGCACAAGTCTCAATTCACCTAAGTGAGTTCAACCCTCCAATGGAGCCAGGCCAGCATTTGGGTGATGGACCTAGTGCCTTCATGTTGCTATAAAGTAAAAATTAAAACAAGCATGCACCATGAAAAGTAATCAAGAAAAGAACCCGATACATGTTGTTGAAACAACCTTTGATGCTGGCCAAAGAATATGCTCATGTACTCAGCTACAGGGTCATGGAATTGGAAAGGGATGTTTGCAACTGCCTCTTTTTCACAAACAATCTGTTTACCAATGTCTTCTTGGTCAAGGTAGCCACACACATTATTTAGCTCCTCAACCTTAGACTTTTCAAGAAATCTGCAATAGATTCTTCATTGTCTAAACTGTGAGAGTCGTAGATTGAAGAATCTACTGAGAATTCCTGGCAGGAATCTTTCTGCCACAGGCAGTGATAGACTCTACATAGCCTTTTAGTTTTGGAATCTTCTTGGAAAACTTGTTGTTGAGAGCTTTCTCCCCACTTGATGGTAAACAAATCCCTTTGAACCTCCACAACCAACTCCTCCTCCTCTAAATCATATGAATCGTAAATCGAGGAAGGTTCCTGATCGTTTTCAGGCAAAATATGTGCATCCTAGATTGGAGCCTCTTTATTGACCTCCTAGTGGGCCTCCTTTTCTTGTGAAGCTTCCCATAACGGGGAGAGTTGTGGCTCTGAATCACTTGAGTCTTCACCAGAGTCGTATTCATCATAAGAAGGAGGAACATCAAATTGAGTCGAATCAGACCTTTGAGGGTTTATTTGCAGCGCGATGATGTTTCCTTCCTCTCTCTCTTGCACATTGGGTGATGCTTCTTGATGCGACTAGATGTTTTCTTGGAGTGGATCTCCACAAACATCTTCAGCAGTGTCATTGACCTCGGGAATGTCTTCATCATTAAAATGTGTGCAACAAACTTCAAATAGAGCATTCAGTGGATATAGTCTTTTACAATAATGATTGAATGCTATATGAAAACTCTTTAAGGAAGATATGCTGCCACGAGGTATGGTTTTGTACCGAACTCTAGCATCCTCCTCTAAAGAATGCATGAACAATTTCATTTGTACATCTTCAAAAAAATGCCCTGTTGTTCCATGCATTCATGAAAATATTTGAGGTGTTGGTCAGGCCTTCTATTTGTATTCCACTGAATCTAGGAAAATAGGTATTCCATTCATGAAATGAAGGGACATGATTTGGATAACCAACGATAGAAGAAAAATCTAGTGGGGAAAATTTGTTGGCCAAGAATGCAGGCATGGCCATCTTGAAAGCCTCCCTATGTAAGTGATTTTAGGTTCAAAGGTAAGGAAAATTTTCAGCTGCTCTAGCATGAGAGTTAGTATGAGGTTGTTTGAAAGCCAGGATGATCAAATAGAGAAATGAATAGTGGAGTAGCTAGGATGTTTACCATAAAATGAAACAGTGGAGTCGCCAAGGTGAGAGATCTTCAACCCTCACTTCCCTTGCTCACCTAACAAAGGAAATGTAAAAGTTTGTCATACCCAAGGAAAAATATTCTAATCCATACCCCAACAACAACGCCAGAAAGATGTTGTGGCTATTTCTAGCATCTGCAGCACGAGTGCTTCAGGGGACATATAAAGCCTCCTAGAGACAACCTCTGGGTTGATTGTAGACCAGTGCCTAAGACATCTTAAATAAAGGAGTGCATGGAAGATTATGAGTGGGGTTTCAGTTGCACTCCAATTGTCACGTAAGTAAAAAGAGAATAAAGAGGGGCTTGGTTCAATAGTCTATCATGGAGGTAAACTCAAGCCGATACATGGATCCAAATGCTCAGGGGGTAAATTGGGCCAACCTTAAAGAGAAACGTCTAGTTCTGGTGGCCGACACACAACAAATGCAACTTTGTATTAAGGTTGTAGTAAAGTGAAGAGGAGGAAAAGAAGGAGGGAATTCGATGCAAAGGGCTATAAACAAGAAAAAATCCTAACCAACGATGTTCCAACAGAAGTATGGAAGAGAGAGGAGAAGGAAAGGTGGAAACAACAGAGTGCTTATTGAGGTTTCATACTAGATATAACATGGGTACCATTAGCGCTTAAACAACAAAAGTAAATTTGGGCTCACACAGGTACTGCAAGTTAATGAAATAACACAAGTAAATCTGTCTTGTACAAAGTATTATAGGTTATAGGCTAACACAAGTAAATTTGTCTTATGCACAAGTACTATTCGCTATTTAGAAGCCAGGATAAATCTATGAATCAGGGAGAAATCAATAGTTTCATTACACTTTTCAGAGAAAGGAAAACATTGAAATGAGATTATAGAAGGTAAAACATACTGCGCATTGATCTGCTTGGAATCACCAGGGAGTTTCATTAATCCAATTTGAGTCCAACATACCAGTCCATTTACATTCATCCAAGATATCACTCAAGTCCCTCATGGACAAGCAAGTAGAACCAAAGTGGAATCGAGAAGTCTTGAAGCTTAGGTGCAAAATTCTGAAACCTCTTCTCAGTGTTTCTTCCCCCTCTTTATAAGAAGAGGGGGAGCTTGGATTACAGTTAGAAAATATCTCAGCCAAAGGCCAGTTGTCTGATGTACTAGCTGCCTCGGCCTGTGATAACTCCTGCTTCCCCAAAAAGATTACAATCGAGATTTTATCCCTTCTTGGAAATAAACTGAAATTGCAGAAATAATAAGAAAAGGAAAACTAGAGGATGATGGAGAAATAGGTCCTTCTGCTGTTCCTGTGAAAACCTTTGGTCAGGCCACGTCTCTATCATCGTGCCTCCCTCTAGCTGCTCATATGGTCCTTGTCGCTTTCACCTTAACTGCTCGACTTCCCCACTCTCTAAAGCTGATAGTGATCAACTATAGTCACCCTTTACAGAGTAGTAGTGGAGTTTGTCTTGGTGGTCCTTTGCTGTGTATCTTAGCAGAGCCCCATATTGAACCATTAATCTTCCTGAGTCCCCATGCTTTCGTTTACCATCAAAAGACGTAAAACAAAATAGTCGAATTCATTTCTGAGGGTATTTCTGTCTTGGGTTTCTTGTTGCAGGAGCTTCTACAGGATCGACCCATATAACTTTGCCATTGCCCCATACTTCTGTTTAAAGTCTCAGCTGCCAACTGATACGTCTTCAATGCCCTGTATTGTGCACTCGGGGCCTTACAACAGCGAGACTTTTCCTTTTAAATCAGTGTTTACAGGGCAGGTGATTTTGATCTATTTTAGCCCCTTTACTTTGACCCCTTTTAGTAATTTTCTTCATATGACCAGGGGCTTGAACCAGGTGCTTATCCCGAAGGTGCTAGAGCCTTTTAAAGCCTGTCCAGGGGTTTTTTTCCTTTAATACATGAAATCCCGCATTTCGGCGATTTCCGATGTTGGCCATTGATATTTCGTCTTGACCTTGCGATCACCGATCTGCGGGGTCGGGCCCAACGAAGGAATTGCAATCGCAATATGGGAGAGGGAGACCCTTTACCTCCCTTTATACTGTTGGATGATTTATCCGAATGTGAAATCATTATAAGATAGAACACATGAAATATCGCGTCCCGGAGGATCCCCCTCATACCGTAATCGCAAGCCTGGAGGGACAATGGTGGAGGTGGGACTTTACTTGTGCAATTGCCGATATGCAATTTTGATGGGTGTCGTCATCACTGCGACGTGTCCTCTATGAGTGGTGACATGTGTCACCCAGAAATGCCCCCTTAGGACCCTGAAAATGCCGATTTTGTGTGACACATGTCCTCCGTACTACCACATCATCGTGACGTCAGCTGCCCTATGGATCCATCTGGACCAATGGTGCTCTGCCACGTGGCCTCCTGGAGGAGAGATAAAAAGGCCCGCCTATCCCTGTTTTGAGTCTATTTTATTTGTTAAATATTTTTGGCCTTCCCCAACGATTTAACACTATATACCTAGTTTTCTGTGATTCCCACGATATCGACGTTCATCGATGATTTTGGCATTGCGCTTGTGTGCACCCCTTTGTGTCTATGATCATCGATCTATGATATCGGCGTTCAACATCACAAACCACCGATAAACCGTAAGCCTGTGCTCGGGACCCCACTGATAGTCGTTTTGCGATAAGATTGGACCCACCAATATGCGATTTGCAATATCAACGATCGGCTAATTAATGATCTTACTACCCTCCTTTGTTGCTGCTAGAAGCTTCAATTGCGATTTGCGATGAGCCTTTTCCTTTGGCCTATTTCTCCTTGTTTTATAGCTTTCCAAGGGTAACTTCAACAGGCCTTATCTTCTAATCTAGGAGTCCATTTTTTGTCTTCCATATACTGTTGGAAAGCTTATCACGATCACTATGCAATGGAGAGGGACTAATTAAGCTCCAAGAGCTTCTGTGGCTTGGAAAATGGCTTCAAACTTCACTTTTTTTTGCACTCTGGGCAACTAATAACTTTATAAAGTAGTGAGTGACAACACCATGTATGCCACACCATAACATGCAAATGTTATCTGACAACAATACCATGCACTAACCCAATGATTGGCTTAGTGCATGGTGGATAATACTCACCAAAAAGAATAACTCTATTTGTATTCCACTTATTGTCTTAGTACATGGTGGATAATACTCGCCAAAAAGAACAACTCTATTCATATTCCACTCATCTATCACATTGCTAGCACAAGGTCCAAGAAAATATAAACCTCATTTGTATTCCACAAATCTAAAACGCCTTGATCCACTGAAACTAACTGTCGATGTCCCCAGAATGTCCAAAAGTCAAGAGGGTGAAAGTTTACGCAGTATACTAACTATTTTATGTTTTGGAGTTTTTTAACATATTTTGTGCTCAATTTTGTTGGAAATCTGGTAAATATTTGTTAAAATTGCAAATTTGAGTTGTGTATTCTACACAATTTAAGTGTCGAAGAGGTTTTTCAAAGTGCTAGATCCATTTATGTAATTAAAAAAAATGTTTTAAATAACCAAAGATCACAATCTTATCTGCAATTGCATCACCTATTTTTTTTCAAACGAGACAAATACTTTAAATTAAAAACCTGGATTATGCGTTCATAATCGTTTACATCAAAAAATTAAAACTTGCTTCAGTCATTTCAACTGCTTCTATGTTCTAGTATATCCAATAAAGGACTTTATTTCCCCTATGAGCCATGTCGACTATAATATTGCACTGATATTTCCCATATCACTGGTAGCACTAACCCAAAATATAAACATACTTGCAATACATAAAAAGGAATTAACCAGTATTTGATGACATGACTTCTTCCCTGGTGCATTAGTTTCCTTTGCTCGTTCCTTCTTCTTTGTCACCAATGCCCAAATTTCCTTGTAACTGGGTAAGGACAGGATCAGGGAGCCTGACGATGTCTTCTTGCACCTCCGTAAACATGATGTTACTAATCAACTCCAAATTGGAGGAGAGGAGGTACGATTACTTCCTGACGATTTTTCGCTCCAATGATGCATCCACACTCTCAAATTTAGGGTTGATACAATCTGCATTGGTTGTGCGATATTTCTCCAACAAATCCACTTGATGCGTGAGGAGGTCGAGCCTTCCCTTCATTGATTTAAATAGAAAATTGACCGCCAAGTTGTGTCATCTTCTGAAAGTTTCCCTCCCTGCAATGCCATCATCAATTCACGCAGAAAGGAGTAATTGCTCAACTTATACTCAAACGATTAAACTAAGAGATGTTATTGTTGGAGACAAAGTCTCCTTATATAGAGTGTCATCCCGAACTTCACACTTGCATTCAACTCTTGCCATTAATGCATACAAACTTTCAATCTTCATTCCCATTAAATATATGTCCTTCCCAAGGGATCTGTTAAACCATCCATGTAGCCAATTTGATGTAACACGAGGTGAATTATGCCTCCATATCTTTGCCATTAAATCACTTGAATGAATTTCATTCCTCCCAAGCAGGTAAATTAACCACGTGTCCACAGACCCTGTATGCAGAGATATGTATCTCGCCAGGGCTCTTAATGTCTTGCCTCGGAACTCTAGAATCCTACCAAGTGGGTACTCATCCCATTCCATAACCCACCTTCCCCGCATGTGATCCCTTACTCTATTCATCATGTGTTTGTCAGCACCATCATTGATGTCCATGCGCTCCATCTAAACCAACATAATTCTATGGTATGGAAATTAGGCCCTTGTCTTATCCATTTATTTCACATGTACTTGCCCCCAACAACGCGCCACGATTCACCATATCATCGGCCTACCAATTGAGTTGGAGGAGGATGTGGAATAGGGACAACACTTCAAATATCTACATATGGTGATTGATCCTTTTCACTAGAGAGGTGCTTGGGAGATCAGAATTTAGATTAAGAGCTAAAAACATCCGAATTACCAACAAGGAGTCCCCTATGAAACACAATTTATTAAATATTTTATTGTTTTGTGCAAACAAATTTCCACAGACTAGTCCATATTAAATATTTTATTATTTTGAACAAACTAATTTACACAAGAAACAAATTTCCACAAACTAATCCACAATGCAGAGACGTGTCTTTATTTTCTTTACTAGAATTTCTAAATGGTAATATGAAAATTCAGTACACACGTCTTTGCTTTATTTACTACGAATTTCTAAATGATATCGAAAATATGAAAATTGAGTCATATTGACAGGAAGAATTAATTAAGTTTTGAAATCTGCATAGGTACTAATACAACCTTTGAAAATGTGGACGTCGACGCGTGCTACAACACAATACTAGAAGTGCTCTCATGCGGTGTCATCCTCTGAAGAAGAAGCGATGAAAATTATAGGTAATCCTATAGTTCATAAGACTCCTTCCAATGGTTGTGTATCCCTTACCCAAGATCTTATTTCCTCACCATAGCCATCCTCGACAGATGGTGTTGATGAGGCTTTGGATTCCTGTAGCCTGTAGGTATAGTATTAACAATTTAATTATCTAGCCAAAATCTACATCATGACCTATTGATCAATCTGATGATCCTCCTCCTCCCTCTCTAGAGGCCAATACTTTGGGCGACTCCTATCATTCTGAACAACCACATCCATTATGGGGTGTTACTCTCCCCCCTCAAGATGATGACCCTTCCCGCTTAATTTCATCTCTCAGGTATTCGATCAGGAGTAACATATAATTTCTTATGCACAACGTTGATATGGACTTAGTTCTCATTACTCGTAATAAGTATTGGGATATTAATCTATCTCCTATCATTAGCCCTAATTCGACTAAGAATATTACTACCCGCAAGAAATCTGGGAGGGGTAAATGTCATCGACATTCCAAATCTTCGAAAGCCAGATCTCTGAAATTTGGGCGTGATGATGCGTTATGTGAGGTTCCCATCATCGACTCAGTGTCTAAATGGGCCCTTAGAGTGCACAAGCCTATTTCTACAGTTTCATCATGAATTTCCTCTCTTAATATCCACGGGCTAGGGGACACCTCCAAAAAAAGGATCCCTCCATCATATTATTATATATGTTGGGTCTAAGATTGTTTTCATACAAGAGACGATGGCTTCCATGGACTATCTCAGGTAATACTTTCAATCCATAGGCCCTGGGTGGTGTTTGGCGACAATTGAACCTTGTGGCATGTTGGGTGGCCTCGTTGCTATGTGGGATTCTCCTGGTTTATTTGAAGAGCATATAATTTTTTGTAGGCATTTTATTATCTAGGTATATGGGCAGTTTCAAATCCCGCATCAATCTTCTCAACATTTATGCTTCATATCGAAACATGGAGTTAAACATGGAGTTTTGGTTAGAATAGATTCATGTGAGATTCTAAAAGTTGGTTCTCTAATTATGGTAAGTGACTATAATTTGACTATGTATGGGGAGGAGATATTGGGGTCAAAGGGTCGCTTAAATTCTTTGGATTCCTTCTTTCGAGAGCTATTTTACACAATCATTTAGTGGATATAAAACCGTTACCATTTTCTCCTACTTGGACAAATGACAGGGTGGTTCGGGACTATATTGGCAAGATATTGGATATATTCTTGATGCATGGGAATATTTTGGAAGCCTTTGGTAATGCCAGGTCTTTGATCTCACATGAAATGTTATCAGATCATTCGCCCATTATTCTGCAGTACAGGGTAGAATCACCATGGACAAACATTCCATTCAAGTTCAATAGGACATGGCTGGATGACATGCGTTTTTATGACCTAGTTCGGGATTCGTGGTAGTCTCTTGGGTCTATAAAAAGGTCGATTGGCCATGTACCCGATTATGGAAAAGTTGTGGGTTCTCAAGAAAATTGTTATTTCATGGGAAAAACAGAAAAAGATTTGTATGAAACAGGATTTAGCGGACATTGATAAGGAAATTTCCTATATTCACAATACTTTGAATCTTGATTGTCCGGACTAGGCGATGATTGATTTATTGAAATAAATGGAACTCAAAAAAATGAATGTCTTAAAGATTCAAGAAGATACTTAACGATTAAAAAATAGAGGCATTTGGATTTCTAGTGGTGATCGGAATACCAAGTTCTTTCAAAATTGCCTCTCATAGACGCTCCATTAATATTATATGGCATATCGATTCGAAGGATGGGGTTCATATTTTCAATTTGAGGGACATCCAAATAGAGGTGATTAATTATTTTTAGAATATCTATATGGAGAGGACTGGCGTGGATATAGAAAAACAATTACAGCTCATTGAATTATATCCTACTTTGTTCATAGAATCAGATAATCAAGAAATTGATAGTCCCATCACATTGGAGGAGATTTCTTCTGTCCTAAAATCTTTCTCTAACGATAGGTGCCTTGGCCATGATGGTTGGACATTTGAAAATTTTCTACACTCTTGGATATAATGGGATCAAACCTTTTGAATATGGTGGAGGAATCCAGAAGCTGCTATAGTGTGGATGGAGTGATCAAATCTACTTTCATTGCACTTATTCCAAAGACTACAAATTCAAATACTTTTGGGGATTTTCATACCATTTTTATTTGAAATATCACATATAAGTTGATTTTCAAGGTTGTTGCTAACAAGATTAAGGAGAAGTTGTCTATGTACATTTTCGAGGAACAGTTTGGCTTTATTCAGAACTATCAAATACACGACGCTACTACCATTGCTCAAGAATGCTTACATTCTATTAAAACTCATAAAAAGGATGCCTTAATACTAATATTGAATCTCCATAAGGCCTATGATTGTGTTGATTGGTCCTATCTTCAGATGGCTCTGTTCAAATAGGCCTTAAATAGATTTTGGATAATTGGATTATGGCCTACGTTGCTTCAGTTAATTATGCTATGCTTATCAATGGCTCACCCACATCTTTTTTTTGCCCCCATCATGGGCTTTGCCAAGGGTGTGCTTTGTCCCCTTTGTTATTTATACTAGTGATGTATGGTCTTAGTCACATCATAAGGGTGATGCAAAATAATGGTCTATTTTGGGGTATACAGGTATGTCGGGATCTGCTACCTCTCATCTACTATTTGTAGACGATGTACTGATATTTGGATAGCTTTCAATCCATCAATGGCGAATCTTATTTCACATTATTTCTAGTTATGGTCAGGCCTTGAGGCTTATTGCGAATAACCACAAATCGGCCTTGATTAAGTGCTCTAAGGATGATAAAGTTGTATCAGTCGTAGCTAATATGTTTAATATGCATACATGTGTGCTAGAATATGGTTTCACGTACTTAGGTTATTGGTTGAAATCCAACAACTACCACAATAGAGATTGGATGTGGATTGTGGACAAGGTTCGAGACAAAATCTCTCATTGGATGAATAGATGGCTCTCTATGGGTGGTAGGCATACCCTAGTACAATCTGCTCTTCAAAATATATGTGTTTATTGGATGCATTTATTTATGTTACACTGTGGTGTTATTGATAAAAGTAAGTCTATCATTGCCAAGTTTTTATGGGAGGGTACAAGTGGAAATAAAAAATTCCACTTAGTGCGACTGGATGATATAACATACAATAAAATATTTGGGGGTTGGGGACTTAAAGACATCAATTTCTTTGGTTGGGATCTGCTTATTAAAATCTTTTGGCGTGCAATCATGGGAAAGGGCTTATGGCATAATATTATTAATAAGAAATATATGAAGAGTGTTGTGATCATCAATTGGTTTCATGTTGGGCACGCTATTACAACTCATGTCTCATACATCTAGAATTTTTTTCTCAAAATTAATTCATGGTTGTTCTAGAACTTGAAATGGATGTTTGCATCTAGCGCTTGTATTCTCATTGACATAGATCCTATTATGGGAATGAATATGTCTAATTTGTCTGTGGATATTCTCAATAGTTTACATGCACTTGGGTATTTCTTCTTATCACAAGTCGTTAAGGATTCATCAAACAATTTCTCTGAACCCACCTGGAAATTTGTAGAAGAAATCAGTCTTCCTCCATAGCAAAAGTTTGGGAGAAATATACTTTAGAGCTAAGGTTGATAGGCTTATCGCAAAAAAATGGTGAAAATAATCTTTATTGGAATGGTAATCATAAAAATGACAATTTGATTGTATATGATATATACTCTTACTTATATTTGGAACTACATTCGAAGTGCATTGATAGTTGGTAGGACAATGTTTGGCGTCTGAGTATTCCTTCGAAGCTCATATTATTGGAGTTGTCTATAATGCGACTTTTTGGAGATTCCGGTGACGGAATCCGGCGGAAGAAATGAGGTTAAATCTTGATTTTTAGCAGTTAAAATGGTTTTTTAACTGCATATTTGGATTTGGCGCCCTGGAAAACCCCTGGGAGCCATTGATTGTGCAGAAACTAGCTATCAAACTTGGGATTCCAATGAATTGCTGCCGGATTTTGACCGGAAAAATCCGCCGGAAAGACTTTCAAAAAGTCGCTTTATAGACTACTGCCATATTATTTAGATGGATCTCTTGGAAGAAGAGGCTATTAACAATTGATAATTGGTTTAAAAGTGTCCTGACCCCTGTGAGTTGGGTTGCTGAGTGGAGACGTAATAAGAGGATATGTCATGCATTAGGTATACGTCAGCACTGTACTGCTGTTTCTTGTAACGTAAATAATTACACTTTGTTTTTTGTGAAAAGGAACTCATATCGCAGAGCCTCGTGGTGGTGGGCCCGTTATGGTCGCACATCTTAAACAGCCTGTCTGTCAGACAGTTGGGAGTGACAAGTGGGGAAGGGGAGCAGCTGTTTTCATTTGACCTTTTTCGCTCGCTGGACCCAGAAATCAGGGTTTCTCCAGTGCCTATGGGCTGCCCTCCGCGTCCACAGCAATGATGCCACTCGCCGCCGACAAGTTTGCTATCGGCTTTTCTTTTATCTCTCTCCCCTGCTGCGCTATAATGGGAAAATTATGACATACAGGATACATTTTTTCCTGGCACATTGTTTTTTGTGAAAAGAAATCTTCCTGCTTCATTCTTCCGTTGTACAACTTTGACCTCACAATTTCATCCGCCCGCCATTATCCTTGTCCAGTTAAGATGCCGTGCGTAACACTAGAGTAAGAACAATGCTACTTTGCTAGTTGTTAAATGTAAATGACGCCTTTGTACTCAGAAACTGCAGAAATCTTCTGCTCTGAATGGGTTTGAAGATGTCACGACCTTCTTGAGACTCAAATGATCAACAGCAAGACAGGTGCTCAATTCATTAGGGTAAGTCTGCCGAGCTGCCTAATTCATTAAGGTTTCAGACATTCTGCAGCAGCCAGGATAACAGTCGCCCTTCTCTGTTTCGAGCAGATTGGGGTTCAACCTGGCCATAATGGAAGCGCCAGAGGGAATCTGCTGGCGTTTGTTCTGTATCCAGCTCACATGTTTGTTTCTCCTCTTCAGTTGCAGACTTGTTTCTGGAATTCCCAATTTCAACAATCAGTGCACCACTAAAAAAGATCGGTTGAGCCTGGGTTCTTCACTCACTTCTGAACAGAACACAACTTGCCTGATTTCTCCCCATGAAACTTTCTCTGCTGGATTTTATGGAGTGGGCAACAATGCTTATGCTTTTGCCATATGGTATACTCACACACCCGACCGAACAGTGGCTTGGGTGGCTAACAGAGAAGTACCTGTCAACGGAAGGCAGTCACGTCTTTACCTGCAGAAAGATGGAAACCTCGCTCTGTGGGATGCAGATGGTAGCGCTCTGTGGAGTACCAACACCAGTAACCAGAATGTCAAAGAGCTTGTTCTTCTAGAAACAGGAAATCTGGTGTTACGCAGCTCTTCAGGAGGTCAGATTGTGTGGGAAAGCTTCCAGTATCCAACCGATACTCTTCTTCCATTCCAGTCCCTTAATAATAATGCAGGGCAGTTAATATCCAGAAAAGGGAATACCACGTTTAACAGAGGCTACTATCGCCTGTATTTTGATAGCGACAACATTCTTCGACTAATTTTCGAGGGATCAGGCATATCAAGCAACTACTGGCCTACACCTTACTTGCCAAACTTTCAGAACGGCAGAACCCCATACAATAGCAGCCGCCAAGCGGTGTTTAACAGCCTAGGTAGTTTCCTGTCAAGCGATGACTTTACCTTTAACGCCTCAGATTATGGAGAAGGCCCCAAGAGAAGATTAACTCTGGACATGGATGGAAACCTCAGACTCTACAGCTTGGTGAAAGAGACAGGTACATGGAATATTGTTTGGATGCCTTTTCCTGATCAATGTTCTGTTCATGGCTTCTGTGGTATCAACGGTCTCTGCATATACACCCCTGTTCCCAGATGTATCTGCCCCCCCGGTTTTCACAGGAATGATTCCACCGATTGGTTCCAGGGTTGCCAGCGCAATAAACCACTGAACTCGTCGAGTCTAAAGCTTGTTTATCTTCCACATACAGATTATTATGGCTATGAGCTAAGTTACTATCAAACTGGGAGCACATTTGAGAACTGCAAATTTCTGTGCATGAATGATAGCAAATGTGAAGCTTTTGCCTACAGATTGGATGGCACCGGAGCGTGTTACCCTAAGGCTTTACTTGCCAATGGATTTCGATCTACTGGTGTTTTGAACCACATGTATATCAAAGTTTCCAGCGATGATTTTTCTGTTTCTAATTCTACCAGTGCAGCTCAGCCATTAAACTGTTCGGCTTTGACTACCACTGTGACAGAGACAGGCCAATACAAGAAGCATAAGACAGGCAGCGTTGTCAAATATACGCTAGGGTTTGCAATTGCATTTGGTGTTGCAGAGCTGGTCTGCATAATACTTGGATGGCGGTATATGTTTATAGAATATAGAGTTCCTGGCTATGATCGTCTAGGTTACTCAGTGATTCCTGGGGGGTTCAAGAAATTCAGCTTTGCAGAGTTGAAGAAAGCGACGGATAACTTCACGGTAAAACTGGGGGAAGGAGGGTTTGGGACTGTGTACAAAGGGGTGCTTCCAGATGGTGAGGTGGTAGCGGTGAAGCAACTGGAAGGAGTATCGCAAGGTCATGAGCAGTTCTGGGCAGAAGTCAGTATGATTGGGAGAGTCCATCACATGAATTTGGTTCGTATGGTTGGCTTCTGTGCAGAAAGAAATCACAGGCTGCTGGTTTATGAGTACGTTGAAAACGGGTCTCTGGATAAGTATCTGTTCGCAGAAAGCGATGATAGAGTTTTGGGTTGGAAAGAAAGATTTGGGATTGCAGTGGGCACGGCCAAGGGGTTAGCCTACCTCCATGAAGAATGTTTGGAATGGATCCTGCACTGTGACATCAAACCCCAAAACATACTTTTGGACATGAAATTTTGTCCCAAGGTTTCTGACTTTGGGTTAGCAAAGCTGGTAGACAGAGATCAGGCATTCTCCTTCTCCACAATTAGAGGCACCAGGGGGTACTTAGCACCAGAGTGGGCAATGAATCTGCCAATCACAGCCAAGGTGGATGTTTATAGCTTCGGGATTGTTTTGTTAGAGATGGTGACTGGACGAAGCTCATTATCCAGTTTAACACTCCAAAATTATGGACATTTGGTGCAGTGGGTGTCTGCAATGATGAAGGAAGGGAAAGCGATGGAGGAAGTAGTGGATCCTAAGATGCATGGAGATTTTGATTTGGAGGAGGTGGAAAGAGTCCTGAAAACAGCACTGCTCTGTGTGCAGCAAGAAAAGGATATGAGACCTTCCATGAGCCGGGTCGTCGAAATGCTTTCTCAACAGGACGTCTTTACACCAACAAATTTCATGTTGCCTAGCGACCCAGCCAGTTCATTTCGAATTTTCTCGTCCTCAATAGACGGTCAATCCTCTTCCTCATTTTATTCAGGAACAGCCTAGCAACAGAGTTCCATTTCTCGCACACACATGCATGTGTATTTCCATAAATGCTGTTGTAACTTGTAATGCAACCTGATTAGATCTATCCTGTATCCAGATTTAATAAGTGCTAAGAGGTATAAATCTTGGTACTAGATAGATTCTAGTTTAGTTTAAGATGAATGTATAGTGTTTTTATTTTTCGAAAGGTTAATATATACAGTTAATTATTTTTTTATTTAATTTAATTGTGTGGTTTAAAATGTGTGTATTTTTTTTAATTAAACATTATGTTAATGATAATTTCTCTTCCATACTGTCTTGTAAAGCATCTCACTATGTATTTTCCCACTCATTATTTTCAATAGAATAGAAAGTATTTTTCCACTCACTATTCTCAATGCAAAACTGTTTTTCACATATACATAAGTATGCCATTTTCCATCCTTTCATGGTTGTCATAAGAATATTTTAATTGAAAAATAAATAAATAAAAACAAATTTTAAGTATGTCATTTTCCATCAATGAATATTCTAATCGAAAAATAAAAAACAAAAACAAATTGTAATACTTAAGTAGCACTCAATGCCATTGTTGTGTTCAATTGACTAATATTAACACTTTCAATGAATCGCTAATCATAATTACTAATAATTTGTCAAGTTTATCTTATTAAATTTAAAAATTAATTTTATTATATAGTTTTTGTCATTACTATTATATTTTTGGTGTGTGAAATACACTTTATAAGGAAATTTTAATTACTTCTTCTCAATCCAAAAGCAATGCAAAAACTGAACCAGAGAGGAGAATAACACATAACACTCCTCATAATTACTAAAGATAAACTTGGTTGAATCTATCCTATAGAACTTGATGAGTTTTATTCAATTTACATTGTCACAGAATTTAAAGATGAACTTGTATGTTGACCATGTAATTTGAACATGAACCTGTATGTTTTTAATGTATTTGGGAGTTTTAGCTCAAGGGTTCTTTCTTGAGCACGCCTTTATTCTTGCTCAATTAAGATACCCTGTCTAATACTACAGTAAGAAAAATTCTAATTTGATAGTTGTTAAATGTAAAGGATGACGCTTTTGGTACTCAGATATTGCAAAAATCTTCTGCTCTGAATGGTTTTGAAGATATCACGACCTTCTTGAGATTCAGATTATCAACAGCAAGACAAGTTCCTAATTCATTAGGATTTCAGACATTCTGCAGCAGCCAGGATAACAATCGCCTTCCTCTGTTTTGAGCAGATTGGGGTTCATCTTGACCATAATGGAAGACAGTGAATTTGCTGGCGTTGGTTTTGTAACCAGCTCATATGTCTCACTTGGGTCAATCCTCCAAGAGGGTTGTGTCCAAAGATGGCTTTCTATGCTGAGCACTTCTTGGAGTTGAGAGACAGGCTCATTGTTCAATCCCAATATACGTTTCACCACTGGTTGCATGTTCTTTGTATTCCTCTACGCTGGTTCAGAATAGGTTCTCATAGACTTCGGCTAGAGACAAAGTAGGCCAGTTCAAAGTAGGCTCTCATAGACTTCGGGTAGAGATGGACCACTAGGTGGATAGACTAGACAGACTCTGCTAGGTATGTCATATACAGGAAGTGGAAACCGAGGTGCACTTCATTCTTGGATGCCCTGTCTACTACGAGATCAGAGGAAGGTTTCATTGCTTGTTCAAAGATTCTCGGACCCTTGCCGAATTTTTCCAGTAACAAGTTCAGAGATGTTTGGCCCTATATATGCAGGAGGCTCTTAGGTTCTAAGCGCATATTCTTCAGCGTCCCATCAGACCAAACCCCACACAGAGAATCACGACATTTTTCAGGGTACTACCTTTAGACAAGGGCACCAAGAGATCAATTGATAACAATACGTATCCAGACTCCAAATCAATGAGGATTTGTGGGACCTCGCCCTGCGACATGAGATCTCAGCACTGTTGGGTCTCAGATCCATTCCTGGGAGACGGATTAGGTTATCCAGCGTTCAGCAGCGTGTGAACCCTCCCAGTGAACGATTTAGTGGACACTCTGCACTTTCCATCAGTGCCTCATTGGGCCAACAGACTTTGTTGAGTTTCTTTGATGTTATTCGTTCAGACTTAGATGTTAGGAGAAATGGGTCTAAACCTATTAGCTCCTGGATCTTCTCCGCTAGGGTCAGATGTTGATTTACTTCATGCATTGTATCTTTTATAGGAGACTGTTTGGTTCTCCCGCTTTGTATATACATTCGTGTACTCAACAGCCTTTTTATAGGAAACTGTTTGGTTCTCCCACTTTGTATATACATTAGTGCACTCAACAGTTCTTTTATAGGAGACTGTTTGGTTCTCCCGCTCTGTATATACATTAGTGTACTCAACAGCCCCTTCGACCTACTTTGTGATTACTAGTTGGACATAAAAATTATTATCTTATTTTATCTTAGGCTCTTCACTCACCCCTGAACAGAACACAACTTGCCTGGCTTCTCCCAATGAAACTTTCTCTACTGGATTTTATGGGGTGGGCAACAATGCTTATGCTTTTGCCATATGGTATATTCAGACACCCGACCGAACAGTGGCTTGGGTAGCCAACAGAGTAGTACGTAAACCAACGGAAGGCATTCCTGTCTTTATCTGCAGAAAGATGGAAACCTCGCTCTCTGGGATGCAGATGGTAGCGTTCCGTGGAGTACCATCACCGGTAACAAGAATGTCAAAAAGCTTGTTCTTCTAGAAACAGGAAATCTAGTGTTACGCAGCTCTTCAGGTGATCAGTTTCTGTGGGAAAGCTCCCAGTATCCAACCGATACTCTTCTCCCATTCCAGTTCCTCAATAATAATACAGGGCAGTTAATATACAGAAAAGGGAAATCCACGTTTAACAGAGGCTACTATCATCTGTATTTTGATTGCGCAACGTTATTCGACTAATTTTCGAGGGATGAGTCATATCAAGCAACTGCTGGCCAACTCCTCGCCTGGGAACTTTCAGAACTGCAGAAACCCATACAGTAGCAGCCGCCAAGCGGTGTTTAACAACCTAGGTAGTTTCCAGTCAAGCGACGACTTTACCTTGAAGGCCTCGGATTATGGTGAAGTCCCCAAGAGAAGGTTAACTCTGGACATGGATGGAAAAATTTGACTATACAGCTTGGTGGAAGAGAAAGGTACACGAAATATTGTTTGAATGGCTATTCCTGATCAATGTTCTGTTTATGGCCTCTGTGGTATCAACGATTTTTGCATATACACCCCTGTTCCCTGCTGTATCTGTCCCCTCTGGTTTTCACAGGAATGATTCCACAGATTGGTTCCGAGGTTGCGAGTGCAATAAACAACTGAAACAACTGAGCTCGTCCAGTCCAAAGCTTGTTTATCTTCCACATACAGATTATTATGGCTATGATCTAAGTTACTATCAAACTGAGACCACGTTTGAAAACTGCAAATTTCTGTGCATGAATGACAGCAAATGTGAAGCTTTTGCATATAGATTGGATGGCACCGGAGCTTGTTACCCTAAGGCTTTTCTTGGCAATGGATTTCGATATACTGGTGTTTTGAACCACATGTATATCAAAGTTGCTAACAATGATTTTTCAGTTTCTAATTCTACCAGTGCATCTCAGCCATTAAATTGTTCGGCTTTGACTACCACTGTGACAGAGACAGGCCAATACAAGAAGCAAAAGAGAAGCAGCGTTGTGAAATATACGCTAGGGTTTGCAATTTCATTTGGTGTTGCAGAACTGGTCTGGTCTGCATAATACTTGGATGGCTGTATATGTTTATAGAATATAGAGTTCCTCGCCATGATCTTTTAGGTTACTCAGTGGGGGTTCAAGAAGTTCAGCTTTGCAGAGTTGAAGAAAGCGACCGATAAGTTCAGGGTAAAACTGGGGGAAGGAGGGTTTGGGACTGTGTACAAAGGGGTGCTTCCAGCTGGTGAGGTGGTAGAGGCGAAGCAACTGGAAGGAGTATCCCAAGGTCAGGATCAGTTCTGGGCAGAAATGACTCAATGAATATGATTGGGAAAGTCCATCGCATGAATTTGGTTCGTATGGTTGACTTCTGTGCAGAACGAAATCACAGGCTGCTGGTTTCTGAGTACGTTGAAAACGGGTTTCTGGATAAGTATCTGTACGCAGAAAACTGTGATAGAGTTTTGGGTTGGAAATAAACGATGATAAAGTTTTGGGTTGGAAATAATGATTTGGGATTGCAGTAGGCACGGGCATGGGGTTAGTATACCTCCATGAAGAGTGTTTGGAATGGATTCTGCGCTGTAACATCAAACCCCAGAACATACTTCTGGACATGAAATTTTGTCCCAAGGTTTCTGATTTTGGGTTAGCAAAGCTCGTAGACAGAAATCAGGCATTCTCCTCCACAATTAGAGGGGCCAGGGGTTACTTATCACCGGAGTGGGGGATGAATCGGCCAATCACAGCCAAGGTGGATGTTTATAGCTTCCGGATTGTTTTGTTAGAGACGGTGACAGGACGAAGCTCGTTATCAGTTTATAAGTCCAAAATTATGGACAGTTGGTACAGTGGGTGTCTGTAATGACGAAGGAAGGGGTAAGCGATTGAGGAAGTAGGGGATCCCAAGTTGCATGGAGATTTTGATGTGGATGAGGTCGAGAGAGCCCTGAAAACAGCACTGCTCTGTGTGCAGGAAGAAAAGGATAAGGGACCTTCCATGAGTCGGGTCGTCCAAAAGCTTTCTCAACAGGACTTCTTTACACCAACAAGTTCCATGTTGCCCAGCGACTCAGCCAGTTCATTTCGAATTTTCTCTTCCTCGCTCATTTTATGCAGTAGATAGTTAACCGCCTAGCGACAAATGATTCCATTTCTCTCCCACACATGCATGTATATTTCCATAAACGATATTGTAATATTACCGGCTTAGATCTATCCTCTATCCGGATTTAACCATGTGCTAAGAGGTATAAATCTTGATACTGAATAAATTCTAGTTTCTAGATTCAACTCAAACTAGATTGTTATTTATTTATTTATTTAATTTAATTTTGTGTTTTTTTAAGAGGGAGTGTATTTATATTTTCTTAATTTTTAATAAAACATGATGTTTACGATAATTTCTCTTCCATACTGTCTTGTAGAGTAGCTGACTGTTACTCTTAATGTAATAGAAAGTGTTTATAGAGTAGCTCACTGTTATTCTTAATGTAATAGAAAGTGTTTTTAGCATATACATGAGTATGTTATTGTTCATCCTTCCATTATTATAATAAGAATGTTAAAAAATAAAAAATAATAACAAGTTATAATATTCGATGCCGTTATGTGTTCACTTGAGTAATATTAAAACTTTCAATGAATTGCTAATTATGATTATTAGTTAAAAAATAAAAAATAAAAACAAGTTATAATACTCTATGCGGTTATGTATTCACTTGAGTAATATTAAAACTTTCAATGAATTGCTAATTATGATTATTAATAATTTTCCATTAATTTAATGAAGTTTATTATATTGAAATTTTTGGTTTGTGAAATACACTTCATAGGAAATAGTTAGACATTTCCTCCCGAGGGTGGTGCAAGAATTGAAACGTTGGTGAGGAGGATAACACATAACACTCCTGATAATTGCTAGAGATAAACTCGGTTGGCAAATCTATCATATGGAACTTAATGTCTTAATGAGTTTTATTCAAATTTACATTGTCACCGAATTTGGACATGAGCCTGTACTAGATAACAAATTTTAAGTGCCCTTAATGTACTTAGGACTATTAGCTCAAGGGTTCTTTTTTGATTAATTAATTATTATTCTTTAATATAATGAAAACGTTGTGGGGAAAACCCAACAAATGCCTCTCGAAGTTCATGTATGTCATCCTTAGTAAACCCACCCATATTTAGACTAGGCGGCCTCTCAAGGTTCATGTATGTCATCCCTAGTAAACCCACCCATGTTTAGACTAGTCTCCCTAACCCAAATGTGTTTGAACTAAGCACCCCCTATTATGAATCTAACCATATTCTTAGTATAATTGAAGACAATCTTTTCACTTAACTTCCTAAGACTCATTCTTATTTTTAATAATGAAAAATAAACTAATTGCATAGGATAATCATATTTTTGTTTGAAATAATCATAATAATTAATTATCACACTTTTTGTTGCAAAAATGATCAATTTGAGAGTATCAAGATGAAAAATGAAGGGGCAACAATGTAAAATGTGACAGAGTATTGGAGTTTACATCAAAATGCAAAAACACTGATGCAAAATCCTAACAAGTGCAAAAATATGTGACATAAATAGTGCCTTGAGTCACACTCTCTGTGCAAATTTTGGAAATACAAAGAAAAGACAAGGTTGCTTTCACTTCATTTTCTCATGATTTTGTGAGGTGGAGCTTGTTGGACTTGAGGGAGGTCTATGGTGCATTCCATAGTAACAGTTAAGGGAGGTTTGAAGGTCCTTCACTAGATCTATTAGATTTCACAAAAAATGATCTAATACTATTTCTCGTTGTCCCCACTTTTTTAAATTTTGTAGATCTCATTTGAGATTTGTAATGTGAGTGGATGGAATTTGGGAATAATGTGGAGGTTCATGTTTGGGATTGAAGATTTAGAATGCATTTTTCCATAGGGTTTAATAAATGAACTACAAAATTATAAAACAAAACAAGGGTATTAAGGTGTAGAGATATCTTCCTCTTCCTCTACTTTGCTCTCCCTATCTCTCATTCCTCTTCCTTTTATTCTTGTTATTCTATATCTTCCTCTTCTTCTTCTTCTTATTCTCTCTTTCCCCTCCTTCCTTCTCTTTTCCTTTCCTTTTTTTTCACATCCTTCTTCTTGTTCATCTTTTTCTACCTCTCCCTCCCCTTCTTCCTCTTCCTTTTAATCTTCTTTTACTCCTCCCCGTCCTCCTCTTTTTATTTTCTCTCCCCCACTTCCTTTTCTTCCCCTTTTCCTTTTCCTTTTCCTCTTTTCCATCTCCCTCTCCTTTCTCATTATCTTTCCTTTCTCTCAAGGTTCTTCTCCCTCTCACTTTTTATCTTTCTCTTTCCTTTACTTATGCTCACCTCCTCTTTTTCTTCTTCCTATTTTACATTCTCCATCTCCCTTTACCTTTTCCTCACCCTCTTCCACT
This sequence comes from Pinus taeda, assembly GCA_000404065.3. Classification (NCBI taxonomy): domain Eukaryota; kingdom Viridiplantae; phylum Streptophyta; class Pinopsida; order Pinales; family Pinaceae; genus Pinus; species Pinus taeda. The sequence goes on from APFE030121533.1 coordinate 43,298, forward strand.
CCCTCATTGGTTGTTACCATGAATTCAAGTTGGGATCTAAATTCACGCCACCACAAAGGTCATATGTAGGTTGACCTATATGAAGCACTATGAGTTGCCACCACAAGCCACTCAATCCTTGGGTCCCTCAAATCAACCGAATTGACTTTTGCCACCATTGAAACAAATCGTTATGGGAGCAATCAAATATTACATATTTGTTGCCTAATATCTAGCCCTCATTGAATTAAATCTAATAAAGTCACTTGATTCATAAAGAAATCAGATTGAACCATTAAAAAGGAGGAATCAATACCTAGCCTTAGAATATTCTGCAATATCATTTGTCATAAAGGAGCCACCATGAGGGTGTTTCCTTAATAAATTATATCCCCTACTCCCCCTTAACTCCTCTCTCCCC